>JAEIJG010000048.1:0-70126 GCA_037289395.1 Beauveria scarabaeidicola | reverse complement strand
GATTATGGGGGGGGGGGGGGGCGTTTGTCATTCCATACCTTATCTATCCGCCGATGGCGAAAGTTGTACGCAATGCACCTAGCTGCGCCGGTCGTCTTCCTGACCAGCTCGGCGCACTCGTCAAAGTATGGCCCACGAACAAAGTTTTCGACGTCACCCTTGTCCGGGGCAAGCAACTTGTCCTCGGACAGCAGGGACGGCGAGTAAGCCCACTCGATGCCTTCCAAAGCTAGTGTCGTACGAGGCTCAAAGTAACGGAGGTCGGTAACATCAACCGTTCTTTCTAGACTGCGGCCAATGTTGGTCTGGTGCTCTTCGCCCTTGTTGAAGTTTAGGTATGCCGGTTTGCCGTCCTTGGTCGGACCAAGGAACCGGATCATTCCCTTTGTCGCGCTGGGCGTCTTCCAAGGAACATGCTCGAAAGGCTCCGTTTTGCTCCATGATTTGGTGCTAATGCTACCAATAGTCGCTGAACTGATGGAGCCTAGAGTTCTCGCACGAATAGTTGTAACGGCTCGGTTCACGCCACGCCACAAAGGGGTTCCTGAAGATGTGCAAAGGGCCTTGAAGAGCATTTTGCTGAGGATTCGATTTGTGTTTTCTTTTGTTGCGCGATGCTATTGCCGATCGTCCTACCGTCGCTGCTCTACGCAATATATAGCATGAGCTTCAAACATGACAGCTTTCGGAAAAGGCAGACGGCCGCTCTCGTGGCAGCTTCGAGGCCGCAGCTACATGAAAGGTCATGTGTCATTATGCCGTTTAGGCAAAAAGTGTAAGATGCCGTGTCTCGTACGCCGGCCCGATGTAGCTCTTCCGCGGGCCTTCAAAAAGGCAGCTGTTGGAAGCCTGCGCAAGCAGCCTAGCATCAAGACCTCTGATTGGTCATAGGGCTGGGGATGGACCGACTTCCTTCAGGCACATAACCTGACGATATTTAGGGGCTTCCGCACACACATCATCAAGAACAACAACAACAACAACAAGACCTAATACGAACCTCCAAATAACCCAACAACCTACGACAATTATTGTGACCTGTCCCAACAGCAGCAAAAAGGCAACAAAAAGGCCGGGCGGCTGGCCCTGATGATGAGCGACAAAACATTCCAAGTCGGGGTGGTTCAGCCCCAGTGGCGCATACGGGAACAAAGACCCGGACGCGCACATTAATTTTTATAATGTAGCAAGCCTCCATGTCTCAGCGTCTCAGCTCGGCCTATTGCCTTAAGAGTTTGCACGCTCGCATTTGTGCGAAACAGCTTCTCCAAGCCAGTACCTGCGGCCACGTATCATCTACTGCCCGGGCAATCCGTCACCTAGCTTTTCTTCCTCGTCGCAGCATCATTACTGGTCTCATCATCGCCTTCAAAATGCCACCGAGGTTAAACCAGTCGCTTACGAGACGAGCCTCGCCTACGTACAGCACCTTGCAGGCGAAACGCCCTTCTCTAGCTATCATCGACGACCACCTCAATACGTCAGCACCTCACTTTGCCAAAATTTCGCCGTCAAACCTCCAGATTACCACCTTCCGCGACACCATCGTTCCAGTCAACCATGTCGAGGCAGCGCGCCTGGTCGAAAGGCTGCGGCCCTTTGACTTGATCTCAACGATTCGCGAGCGCACCGCCTTTCCAGGCTCTCTGCTGCGTCAGCTGCCCAATCTGAAGCTCCTGCTAGCCACCGGCACGCAGTTTGAAATGTTCGACCTCGCGGCCGCGAGAGAGTTGGGGATTCCCGTCGTTGCCGCTCCTGGCCTCGGCCGCAGCGATGGATCTGGACCCCGGCGCCCCAACATCAAGAAGGGTAGTGTGCACCCAACAACACAGCACACCTGGGCTTTGATCCTGGCGTTGGCCCGAAATGTCGCCGTCGATGACTCCGTGCTCAAGTCCGGCACGGGCTGGCAAAGTGGGCTTGCCACAGGTCTGCCGGGTCTGACGCTGGGCGTTGTCGGGCTGGGGCGCCTGGGTGCTGCTGTCGCCCGTGTGGCCCATCTCGCCTGGGGCATGCGTGTCGTGTGTTGGAGTGAAAATCTAACGCAGCCAAAGGCCGACCAGATGGCCGTCGCGGTTGGCTTGTCTTGCAACAGTGGGGTTGACGGCGGAAAGACTTTTCAGGTAGTCAGCAAAGACGAGCTTTTCCGTAGCGCCGACGTCGCGAGCATACACTATGTACTGAGCGACCGTTCGCGTAACTTGATCGGCGCCAAGGAGCTGGACCTTCTAAAGCCGTCGGCATTACTCGTCAATACGTCGCGCGGTCCGCTAGTTGACCAAGACGCTCTTCTTGACACGCTGGAGCAAGGCAGGATACGAGGGGCCGCTTTGGACGTTTTCGATATTGAACCGTTGCCGGCAAGTAGTCCGTGGAGGCGAGCCAATTACTGGGGCCGAGACGGACGTTCTGCGCTTCTTACGACGGCGCACATGGGATATGCTGATGAGGGTCTGATGAATACTTGGTACGCCGAGACTGCAGAGAACGTCGAGCGCTGGATAGGCGGCCAAGAGGTGCTTCATCGCCTAGTTTGAATAGCATACTTTCCTTGGGTCCATCAAATTCATTGTTATTGTATTAACATCATGTCACTTTGGTTCTAGCAGCGCCTGGTATAGTAAAGCATTTACTGGGTAGCAGTCACATCCGAGGAATCGTGTAAATCACTTTCTTTTACCCAGGCCACCCGTTGTTCTTCTTCAATAACAGACGTACCGATTAATGGAACATGCAGTGGCAGATGCCGCTCGGCTACTTCAAGATTACGGGTCAACATACAATAAGACATGTGTACGCAAGCAAGTGCTAACATTCCCTCGCGTTGCTGGGATTGCTACCCCTCCATCAGCCACCGAGTACTGAAAAGCCGTCCAGCTTCTCAGCTGAAATCCTCATGTGATTCATCGCATGCAGGCAAGTACATCAAGCCCAATTAGGGACTACATTGCATCGATGTGTTCTAAATATTAGGCAGCCACGCTGTTAGGCGGCGTCATTACTACCTAGGCAAGAGCCGACTTCTCCAGCACACTGGCCATCCCGATCAGAATTCATACCAGGCCTCAAACGTTGAATGTGTTGCGCAAATACAAATATCTGATGTGATGCTTCTCAAGCTCTAATCGAGATGGCTTATCAGTACTGCCGGATTTCAGAAGCAAGCATCAGGCTCCTGGCCCTTCTGCCGGGCCGAGGGGACGACCCACTGCGTGGAGAGATTTTCGAGGCAGAATTCCCCTTGAATCTAAATATGAGCCCCTGTTACGATGCCTTGTCGTACGCCTGGGGCGACCAAGTCAGCACAAAGCCTCTCTGTATCGCTCAACGAGAAGGGGACTTGGGTGGCATGATATATCTCGGGACAAATCTTTACTCGGCGCTTCAACATCTTCGGCTTGAGGATTCGAGCAGAAACATCTGGTGTGATCTTGTCTGTATCAACCAGGCCGACGGTGTCGAAAGGGCGCACGAGATATTACGAATGGCTGATATTTATCACCAAGCCCAAACAGTTGTCATTTGGCTGGGACCAGAGGCAGATGGGAGCAGGTTAGCAATCAGAGCAATCGAAAACACCGGCTCGCAAGTTCAGCTACTGCCGCTGCTCCGCAGTTGGAGACCTATACAGAATGCGGACCCGAGATTCTCTCGGGAGAGCCAAGAGATTCCGCATTCAAGGCAGGAATTGAGAGCCATCCAAAAGTTGCTAGGCCGCAGCTGGTTCAAAAGGTTATGGGTCCGACAAGAAGTCACAACAGCGAGGTCAGCTGTTGTCATGGTGGGAGATTGCACAGTGTCGTGGACGCATTTCGTGTCAGCGGCTGCATTCTTAGACAGGTTTATACGACTTGGAGGCAACAGTGAGACTTCATTTGGACGAGATCTCTTCAATCTTGTTGAGTTGGGTTTCCTCAAGTCTTATGAAGACATTCTGGATATTCTCCATGCTTGCAGGGCATGCGAGTGCACGGAAGATCAGGACAGAGTGTATGCGCTACTGGGGTTTTTGTCGTCAGAGCGGGCTCTCGGCATTCAACCTGATTATTCAAAAGGGGTAAAAGCCGTTTATCAGGACCTCGTGATGCACTGCTATGATCATGATCAGAGACTCAATCTATTGACACTCTGTGAGACAGCAAAAAAGCCCTCTTGGGTACCAGATCTACATAAATTGAGTCTCAATACTGGGATCAACACAAGGGTCGTTCAATACTGTTGGGCGAGCGGTGAAGCTCCAGCGTCACTAGTTTTGCTCAACGACAACGTAATGGAGACGTATGGTGTAAAGTGTGGAGTATTAGGGAAGAGTATCTCAGGCTCGATTGATAAGAACGTTGGGGCTAGAGTTCTGAAGCATACCATTATAGAGATTTTGAGAGATCATATGGGAGAGGACGTCCTCGACTGGGACAAGAACCGATTCGAGATCTTGGTCAAGGGGCTTCTGGGCTGCTTGTGGTTTGAGCGCACGGGAAGGACAAACCATTCTCGCCTGTCATTTGCTTTGTCGCAGTTAAAAATGTGGGCTCTTGAAGGAGAAAAAAACTCCATGGCAGATGATGTGCCAAATGAACACAAAGGCAATGTTCTGATGATTCACATTGCCAGAGTGTTATTCCATGGAGACTCTTGTCGGTGGACGCAGGAAGGTCGTCTTGGGCTCGGGTATAGTGGGTGCCAGGAAGGCGACATTATATATGCAATTCTTGGCTGCCGGCGTCTGATGGCTCTTCGAAAAGATGGGCTGGAGGGACGGTATCGTGTAGTAGGCAAATTTGACCTTGCCGGCTACAATGACGGAGAGGCATTCCTCGGCCAGCTGCCGGCCGGTTGGAAGGTATGCTATCAACATTTGTTGCGCGCGTCGAATCGCCCATTGTTCAGACATGAGAATGGGTCATGGCAATGGCAAGATCCTCGCCTTGAAGATGTAGCGCTGCCACCTGGATGGCAAGAGCGCCAAGACCAAGACGGATACCCGTATTGGCTCAGATGTGGTGGCGGCTACGAGGGTAAGGAACGCCTAATAAGATGGGATCCGAGACTTACTCATGGTGAGCTCATGAGGAGGGGCATCGAGGTGGAAAAATTGATCATTGCCTGATGGCAATACTGTGCTGGACTCCAAAATTTTGTCTTTCCGACTAGAAGATGATGACAAAAATAATCAAGTCTAGGCCGTAGTATCAAGTGCTCCTCTCTGTCGTTTAATTCTATCAGCCAGGATGCCCTCTTTTTTTTTTCTTTTTTTTTTCTTTTTTTTCTTTTTTTCATGGTATTTTAGATTATCTGCCCATCTAATATGATACGCCGCCTACCAAAGAAAGAACTACGAAGAGGGCAAGGTCCCTGACCCGGAGCGCTGACCAGCTCTTACCGACGTACCTATAATCGTGGAACCGTGCCGCCACAGCCGCAGGCAACTGAACTTTAATAGCTAGGTAGCTTTATACGCTTCTTAACTTTCAAATAGCAGCCACTAGGCTAGCCTTTATTTTAGGTCTCTTATAATAGGACTTTACTTAATATATCCATCAATTCAGCAATATATAACTAGTCGTAGGACCTAAATCAGAGGTTAAGCGGTTTCTCCGACGTAGGTAGCATTTTACTCGCCCACGTGCCGCGCTCGCGCACCAAGGCGATTTGTCAGAGATCAACCTCCACAGCAACAAATTGCCCCCAGTCACAACAGCGGAATTCCTGCAATTCGCCACCCGTTGACGACGCAGAACCATGGACGACAAAACAAAGGCCTTGCATGAGCGAAAATCAAAACAGATCCGCGCCGACCTGAAGAAGTGGGAGAGCGACTGGGCAGCCCGCCACGGCGGCTCCAAGCCCAGTCGACAGGATATAAAAGACAACCCTATTATAGGTAGGTACTTTGCAGCTGCCGGCCGACTGCTGCCCCCCCCCCCCCCTCCCTGGACTTTGCTCTGACCAGATTTATAGCTGCCAAATACACAGAATACAATAAGACTCGAGACATTCTCGCAGGCAAAATCCCCGCGCCGCTGGCCAAGGAACACGCGTCAAACCCCAAGAAACGGCGCCCCGACCGGCCGCCTACCGAGACGCCACTCAAGAAGAATAAATATGCCGAAACCCCCATGAAGAATCGCACGCTTGACGAGGACCAATACATGAGCACGCCCGCCATATCGAGAAGGCTCTTCAGCCCGGCGCACGTCACGTCCATCGGGCCCACGCCGCAGCGGGATGGCAAGGTGCTGGGGCTGTTTGACCTCTTGATGGGCAAGGAGCTGGGCACGCCGAGCAAGAGCGGCACGAATGACCCATCGCCCACAACCCCCCGAGGACGCCGTCGACACGCAGATGATGCAACGCCCAGCCGGCGCCAAAGCTCCGAGGACGAGGTGTCCAAGCTGAGCCGCACACCCATGTCGAGCGGCAAGCGTCACATGCTCAACACCTTTATGACGCCTCTAAAAATCCGGGACGCTGGCGCTGGCGCCGGAGTCGGGACGCCCACAATGGGGTCTGTGTCCAAGCTGCAGTTTGACACGCCGGCTTTTTTAAGGAGACATACGCTACTACCAGCGCCGGACGAAGCGGCTGCATTTGATGCGCCTGCGCCGCTCAAGCTGCCCAGGAAGCCACTCGGCCGCGGCCTGAGTGAGATTGTTGCGAGCCTGCGGAAAGTGGAAGACGATAGACTGGATGACGACGATGACATGGCTGCTCTGCGTGAGACCGAGGCAGCTGAGACGGGTTCTGCACAGTCCACTGCCACACCAAGAGCGGAGCCCGCAGCTGCCGCTACTCTCAAAGAGAGCGATATGATGGCGAGAGATGGCGAGGCCCAACACCTCCCACTGGGTGGCTTAGACGACGAGGGCCTGTACGACAGCCCCGAGGATGCAGACCACTCGGGCCTCCGCGGCCAGCCGCAGATTGTGTACAAGAAAAAGGGCCAGAAGCGCACGACGCGACGCGTAAACATGCGTCCCACGATTACGGAGCGGCCGACGGCGCCGCTCGACGACTCGCAGGACATGGTTCCTGAAACGCAGCTCGGCGGGCAGGCGAGTATGGATGGCGAGTACGAAGACGCGAATGATGATACCGAGGCCAAGAAGCAGCCCGCCAAGGAGGGCGTGGTCAAGAAATCGGTGTCCAAGGTGAACGAGCTTGCGCACGCCAACTTTAGGCGCCTGAAGCTGAGGAGCAAGAACATGAAGGGGAAGCCGGGGGGCTTCAGTCGAAGATTTGGCCGCCGGTGATGAGAGGAGGTTGATGTACGCGGAGCGAGCAAAATATCATGTTGAACACAAGCATTTTAGCATTTTACAATGGGAAATTCATGGTATGGATGGCATGCCGCGGTGGGTTTGTATTTTACGCGAGGCAAGTGGTATGAAAAAATAGCTGATGATGCAGCTATAACTTGTGCTACTATCCAGCGGTAATCTATAAGTATGCATGCTTCAGGACCAAGGACGACTCTGCGCATTTCTCGACGAGCAATCTTGGGTGACTTGGGGACAACGTTGGTGGCGATTGGTGCAGCACGCGGCCGGGAAATGTGCGAGCTTCGGCTTTGCTTCTATGCCTGTTTTCTCCAACAGTCTTGTCCACGCGCCGGTACATGCATTACTCCAAACCGACACGGGAAACACCAACGTGAACTCGCGAGCCGATGATGCACGCCGAGCAACAGACACTGGATTCTCAACACAGTGAGCTCCATCAACATAAACACTTGATTAATGTTCAATTCTGTTTATTGCCCGGCTTTCTTCTGTGGCGGCAAAGGTACGTCAAGATGAACTTGGAGGTACATCTACCTCTTGACACATATACTTAAAGTCGGTCTCATAGATATTTCATTACCCGCATTCCTTCAGCATCGCACTTGTCAGGCCGCTGGCTACTCAATCACGTCCACAAGCGGCAACAGTTTGTCAGTCACAATAACATGACTTGAAATAGAATAAAGTCCCTTGTACATGTCACGGCGAGTTTTCTACGCAGTGGGCTTGTGGTTGATGAGGTTGGCCAGGAGAAGAGGCAGCGGGGGAATGGTTCTGACATGCATTCAACAGAGCATGCTAAACTGCATCAAATGAAATACGCAGTTCTTACTCTCTACAAGCTCTCACTCGTTTGATTAGTGATCTTTTCATTTAATCTAAGCGGCATGCTGGCAGACGGGCAAACGCGGCGCCTGGCCCGCGTTTGACCTTCACCTTGCCACACACAGAGCATCTCTTTTGAAAACCCCAAACTACGCTGCTTCCATAAACACCAACATTGGCTTCTTCTCGCATCGCTGATTATTGTACTGCTTAAAGACGCCATGGACCTCGATGTGGATCTTGACGCCATCAGCTCCGAACAGCACGAGACACGAATTCTCGCCACCTCATGTCTTCCTGGAGTACTCTCTAGCATCGATGACGATGAAGTGTATAGCTCTCATGGGTCGATGGATAACTACCTCGAAGAAGAGAGCCCTACAAGTTCATATCCAATCTCGGTACACATCCCTGAATATACGCTCATCAGCCCACGATCCTGCTATACGCCATTCAACCCGCCGTGTCCGGTCGCGTCGGAGCGTGATGCTCTGAGAATCCTACTACCGCAACGATACGCCGAGGATGATTTTCTCGAGCTACAGCTTGACGACTTTGCCGTCTACTGCGACACCAAGAGCAGGCCCGAGGAGATGCGCTCCCTCAGTCAGCTTGGCGCCGAGCCCACCTCCACACCCTTGTTCTTTGACGGAATGCTCTCGCAAGGAACGAAGAGCCTCTACGTGCGGCGAGTTTGCATACACGCACTACCGATTGGAAATTATGGTCAAGAGTCACGGCATCAGACGAGAGACAACATATGGATCCAGTCCAAGGAAAACGCCACGAGCGATGTATACTATAAGCTGGGATCGCCAGCACCAGAATACAGGAGATTTTTTGAGCCTTTTGTGTGGGTGGCTGATCTAGCAAAGCATTTCGTCGATTTTCTGACTGCCATGCATGCCAATCAGCAGCCCG
This sequence comes from Beauveria scarabaeidicola, assembly GCA_037289395.1. NCBI lineage: Eukaryota > Fungi > Ascomycota > Sordariomycetes > Hypocreales > Cordycipitaceae > Beauveria > Beauveria scarabaeidicola. The sequence goes on along the minus strand of JAEIJG010000048.1, from coordinate 61,100 downwards.
TGACAATTCATCACTTCCGACGAGACTTTGCGGCCTGGCTTTTCGCCACTTACACAACATCTGATAACATTGAGGTGGTCAAAACGTGGATGTCTAAACACCCTCGAGAAGACTATCGATGTGCTGTGAATGCGAATATCGGCTTTCTACACAAAGAATCTGTCGGGGCACTAGGCGATCAGAAAACCTACTTTCACCCTTTGTGGAACGAGGTGTTTTGCTTTCAAACGTACATGCCCTACAATGCGCCTAACCAAGACAACTCCACCATTGTTACCAACTACATTTACGACTGCTTTCACCACTTGGCATTTGGTAAAATACTCAAGGCTATTGATCTCAGTGCTCTCACAACACAACTCCGATTAGAGGTAATCGCGCAGCGACCGATGCTACCTATACATGGCGCTCAAGTGACGCCGGCTGGCCTCGGCAACATTGGCCCTGGTGACACCATATCGACTGCACGCGACACTGTCGATTCTGGCACGGTCTGGGAAAAGGGAGAGGCCAGGGGCGATGGATACGGCCATCTTTGGTTCGCCCTCGTTCAAAGCGTGTCCGTTGACAGCGATGGCATTCGAGTATTCGAGGTCATTTGGTACTATCGACCCGTCGATACGCTATGCGGCCGCATGCAGTACCCTTGGTCGAATGAGTTGTTCCTGTCGGACCACTGTTCGTGTAAGGAACGCATCAAGATCCGAGAAGATGAAGTATGCAGCGTTCATGAGGTCGACTTTGGCGGTACGCCAGAAACCACGAAAGAGTTCTTCTGCCGACAGTCGTACTCGTCTGACGATAAGATCTGGGTTACGCTCACGCAATCGCATTTGACGTGTCGTCACAACAATGACGCAGTTGTACCTGACGGTGCAGGTTACTGTCTTGGAGACACGGTGCTTGTGAAATTGGGTAAATATTCCAATACTTGTCAGCCCTGCGAGATCGTGGAGACTAGGCAGGAAAATGGAAGACTACGCTTCGTCTTTCGCAAACTACCTAGACGCGACGTAGTTGATTCGGCCGCAAGCAACGCACCACCGAATGAGGTGGTGTACACGGACGAAATTGCCAAAGCTGGGCCCTCAAGCATCGTTGGCCGGTGTCATGTTCGCTGGTTTCCCCCGAATCAGCCAGTACCGACTCCGTATGACCGTGACGGCGTCGGGGCGTTCTTCTTCTTGACCTATCAGAAGAAGTGGACAGGCAATCGCTACGTCATATCGCCTTTGGAAGAAGCCCCGCGATCCTTGAAGCAGGGTCACAATCCACAGGAGGATTTAAGCCCCAAGCTTCGCGGTCTTGACCTATTCTGCGGAGGGGGCAACTTTGGCCGGGGCCTCGAAGAAGGCGGCTCCGTACTAATGAAGTGGGCCAACGATATAAACTCAAAAGCGTTGCATACATACATGGCCAATACAGAACCAGGGCAGACATGTCCATTCCTAGGTTCTATTGACGACTTTCAGCGGCTTGCGTTCCAGGGAAGATTTGCAGCCAACATCCCGCAAGTCGGGGAGGTTGACTTTATCTCGGGTGGCAGCCCGTGCCCTGGATTCTCGGCGTTGACCAACGACAAGGAGACGGACAAACAGAGGAAGAACCAATCTTTGGTAGCGGCGTTTGCATCCTGCGTTGACTTGTACAGGCCCAAGTACGGGATACTAGAGAACGTGGCCGGCATCATCCAGAATGATGTCTTCAGCCAGCTGGTGTGTGCACTGGTAGGCATGGGCTACCAGGCTCGGCTCGTCTTGTTGGATGCCCTTTCTTGCGGCTCTGCTCAGGTCCGCTCCCGCGTCTTCATCATCATTGCCGCGCCTGGATGGACTCTGCCCGAGTCGCCGCTTCCGACGCACTCGCATCAACCCAACGTCAAGAATTACAAGGTTGGCCGGCTGCCGACCGGCGAGCCCATGGCGAGGAGAGATCTGGCGAGCTGCACGCCATTTTCATACAAGAGCGCGTCGCAGGCGGCTGCCGGGCTGCCGCGCTTATACGACGCCAAGCCTGATATCTGCATCGCATTCCCGGATCACCGGGTTGTTTCGCATACCAATACGAATACCATGAGAAGTAGGATGCGGCTGATTCCAAAGGCTCCGTACGGTATGAATTTCTCACAAGCATGGTACGGGCGTTTCGGCACGAGTCCTCGCGTGGCCGGACGGGGCGTGTTGACCAAGTCGGAGCGCGACGTGTTTATTACGCGCCGAGGTGACGCAACCATGTCGACCTCGATCAGCTCCAGGGCCTATGGAAGACAGCCGCCGAACCAGCCAATGGCGACGATTGTGACGAGAGCCAGCCCCGGAGACGCCAAGCAGGGCCGGACGATGCACTGGAGCGAGGACCGGTGCCTGAGCGTCATGGAAGCGAAGCGCGGGCAGGGCTTCCTGGACGAGGAGGTACTGCTGGGGTCCGCCGACGTGCAGTATAAGATGATTGGCAACAGCGTGGCGAGAGAAGTGTCGCTGGCGTTGGGCGTTGTTTTTGCGGAGGCGGTGACGCGGCAGCTACGAGAAGAAGAAGAAAAAAATGGCAGTAATAATAAAAAGCGACGACGAATTATAAGAGAGAGGAATTAAAGGGCGAGACTGGGCATGTGGTTGTGGGCAGTGGCGAGGCAACGGGTGGACAGAAATAGCGAGCGCTCTGTCCACATTATTGCAGCCAAAGATGTGCTTGTTTTTTGTGTCGACGGATTTGCCAGTTGAGGTTGAAGATTGAATGCTTGTTAGGATGGGTAACACATGGGGTTGGTTTGTTGGGTTGGTTTATTATAATTATACTTTGCAAGTTAGGCAGCGACATGTGAAACAAGCAGTATTACCCATTGCAAGGATTGCTCTCGGGGTAGGGCCGGTGTATCCGTACCTTACCATGTGGTGGGTTGATTGCCCGGTTGTAACTTGTAACTTGTTGGCACATGGGCATTACATGGATGCGGCCAGCCGGGGGGTCAGGGTCATGGGGAAACAAAAAGCCCACAAGGCAAGCCGCGGCGGCCGAGAGGAGGGGCGGGAGTGAGTGAGAAGCGTTCCAGAAGCACCAGGGATAACTTATAAGAGGGGGCCAAGAGGACTATTTAGCCTGACGCAGCAGGACCTGGAAGAATGAAGCAACTGGCAACTGGACATGGGAGAGAGGTACTGGTACTGGTAGAGGAAAGACGAGCTGGTATGGAGAGGCGTCTGCTTGGCGTCTAACGGTTTGCAAGGCGGTTCATTTTTTTTTTTTTTTTTTGTAGCTGGCGTGGGAAAATGTATATAATGGATGTTGAAGAATGCTTGGTAATAGATTAGATTCTATTTGATGGGTGAACCGCCGAGATGGTGTACCCAGTAATAAGAGGCAAACGGAAACTCTTTTTTCTTCTTTTTTCTTTTTTTTTTTCTCCCTTTGCAAAATTACCTTGGGCCCACTGAGTTGCTCTGCAGACTATATCGGCTTTCGGCGTGTAACGTCGTCTTGTTCGTTTGTTTGCCTTGAACATTTTTTCCATTTGGCTTTCATCAAGACCCTTTATTTTTATTTTCATCTTTTTTTTTTCCTTCTTTCTTCTTCTTCTCCTTTCATATCGCGACATTAATCCATCTCACCCGCATCCGTCTCATCTTTTTTTGTCCCTTTTTTTTTTTCTTCCAGCCATCATTACAGCTTATGCTGCATCCCTGTCTCACAAACAACGACCGACGACCCTGGCTCATCACAAGCCGCGGTCCAAGCTTCGATCGCGTCAGACGATACAACTTTCCATCACATTTTAACCACTTGCCACTGTTGCTTGTCGTAACCATCCGTACATGCTGGTAGTGAGTGGTATTATTATTCGCTGACCCTGTCCTGTTTCGCATCCCCCACCCCCCGTTCTGTCTGCATGACAGAGCTTAGCTGCGACGCCAACGGAGGAACAGCCGAACAGCCTAATAGCCTACAGCCTGAGGCTACAGGACATTGCTAATAATTGGAGACGAGGCTATTCCTTCCTCCTCTACCTAGTCCTACCCCTTGCAATCCTGCTTTTTATCCGACTCGGACATCCCTTGTCCTTGCGACAATATTCTTCAACCCTCCTGCCCCTTTGCCTCAACTTGCGCCGCCTGCCTCGCACGAGTCTATTTACGACACGGCTCCGACGTCGCCACTGCTAATAATCGCCACTACTATACATGATCAATTGCCCTCGATATTGCCTCTTCTTTCTTGGTTGTCGCGTGCACGCTTACTGCTTACCAAGGTCATCATCTGCGCTGCCGTGCAACTCGTCAGCGCAGCCTTGTTCCCCCCCCAACTCACCTTTCCGAGGGAGGCGCTTGTCCGCCGCATTCAGACATGACGTATAATAATATTGTAAGTTGGCTTGCCATGATGATTTCCTTTTGTCTCTGCGCCCACACCCAACCAAGCTCAGAGTCATCATTGCTGCACTTTGCGCCCAAAAAACACGCTGTGCCCAGCTGGCAGCTGCACAGGACAGCATGACCACCATGACCCCCTCTTGTACCATGTACCAGTAGCGCACTCGGCCACAACCTGAGGCACCATGGCTGCAGCTACCTAGGTACCTATCAGTACACCTACTAACCTAGGTACCTACCTACCGACCTGCATGCCCTCTGCGGGCCCTCTGCAGGCCCTGTCTCCTACCGGGTCTCGGAGCCGGTTCTGGCTGGTTGCCTTTTTGTTATTTGTTACCTACCTACCTACCTATTTGCCCTTGTTGCCGCCCGCCTTGCATCAAAAACCCGGTTCGGCCACCTTTTGTCTGTCCACGTCCCCTGTTTCGCACCACGTCTTCCCTTGGCTTCAAATCATCTTGTTTGCATTTCCGTCACTGCTTTTATTAGACACCCTTCACACCCTCTTCTAGTTCCTGTGCCCACTACGGATACACATACTCGGTACATACATGCCCAGTATTGCTTTCTTTGCTGGCCCGTCTTATTCTTACACCACACACCGCTTTCTCGTCAACGTCTTGGTTGATCCGCCTCCCTCTGGTCCTGGCGCCCAACACACATTCCCTCTTCATTCCATCTCGCCTGCCTGACTCGGGCCTTCTGCCACACACCCCTTTGTCCCCAGGTCGGAGCCCCATTCGTCAGCGCAGTGGCCAGCGCTCATCACGTCCGCCTACACATGCCGCCTCGGTGTACTCCGCGGCTTCATATATCACCTGGCCTGGCTGCTCCCTTCATCACTGCTTGTCCCATGTCTCTCACTCTTTGTTACTCATGGCTACCATGTTCAAACGCACATCCTCCACCACCTTGTTCACATTCACCTCTCTCTACTGCCAGCACTTTTGCTCTGTCGGCTAATGTCCAATATTCAGCTTTGCCTCGCTCACTACTGTGACCACCATGGGCCGACTCCGCTCATGGTCACGGAAGGGCTCCAAACGGCATGCAGCACCTGCTTCCAAGAACCTATAAAGAGCACCCGTCCCCCGCGCTCTACCCCCGCAGGCAACTTTCAGGATGCAAAAGGCCCTCGCGCCGGTTCGCTAGTCGCCTCTGAACACGAGGCAAAGTCTCGTCGCTCCGCCATGCGCTCGCCTTCCGCCAGCTCGCCAGCTTCCAGCCCGGTCCTGGAAACACCCCCGGAGAGCCCCCGCTCACTATATCAGAACCCGGGCCGCGAATCCAACTTTAGACGCACTTACGACGAGACCGTGACTAAGAAGCAAGGTCCCTGCGACAACTGCGCCATGACACTACCTCGCCGCCAAAACTCTCCAAAAGCCCCTAGCGATAACACACCAACCCTGCGAACGCGAGCACCGGCCGAGCGAGTCTACGGTTCGCCGGCTCGCGATCCATCTCCCCGTTCCCAGTGCTCTAGCGATACTGATGGGGATCGAGATGTGCCGCGACGCCCTCGTGCCCGTACCTCTGCGCAGCCCGGCAGCTCCCGCACCACCTCGTGCTCAAGCAGCTCGACAACTTCGGACCAAGCCTCGTCTCATGTCCACTACATTGACTACACGTCAACCCATGAACCCGTCCTTGGCCACTCATTCTCACTTATTCGCGCATCCTGCCTGAGGGCCCTTTCTTTTGAGACCCTTCCTCGCCCGCCCGCCACCTCGCCTATTTCCTTACCACAGCCCAACAGCGCCCCGGCCTTTGTCACAACCCAAAGTGCGGGCTCTGCTGCCACTGGCGGGCCCATCTTCTTTGGGGATGCTGTCGCTGGCTATACTACTGCCTACATTTTTCGCATTCCGGACCTGCATGCTCGCGGGCACAAGCGTGTCTACGCGTTTTTGGCTCTCAGCACACACAAGGAGCGACTAGCCATGAAGACGTACACAGTCATCTCCAACGCTTTTCGCCATCTGGCTGGCTGGGTTCAGCAGCTGGTCGAGGCCGAAGCCGAGCGTGTCGCCGACCCCTTGACCACTGGCGGCGCCAACAGCAACCAGGGCTCGGCAGATGGGTCCCCGGTACCGCCTAGCCAGTCTGCCTTTGGCTCTCCTGTGACCGTCGACCGCAGTGCGAGTAGTTTTCTCAGTGGCGGCAGCGGCCTCACCCGGCGAATGGGGGCCAGCGGTAGCGCCTCGTCGCTCAAGGCGCGTGGCCTGGCTGAGCTGGCTGGCCAGCCCGACATTTTTATTGAGCTGCACAAGCGTTTTGTCCAGCTCTTGTTTGAAATCGGCGTGGCGCTCAACTCTTGATTCCCATCTTGTTCTACCCTTTTTGTTTCTCTCAGCATGGCAAAGGCGCTTTTTGTCATTCTCTTGCCTGGCAGTCTGGAACTGCAATTACCTAATCACGATAGTACAATCACGGAGAGCATGTGTTGCCCTTGCATTTTGTCTGAATGCCAGATTTCGTTCTATACGTTTTTACCTCTTGTCATGACGCCCATGTTGGATTGACTTGGGTCTGGGATATTATTGCCATGATGCGGAGGGTTGTCTTTTTATATCATGATAGAACGGATAGCACACGCTAAGGATACAATGCACCAAGTTGCTTTTCCGTAGGCCTTTACTTTAACCCTTTGGTCGCTCGCTGGTTTCAGGTCCCAGCACCGTGTTTAAGCAATACAACAAGGGTACGCGTACAGGTTTCATATATTCTCGATAATAAGGGTTCATTGATGTAGTTTGTGATTCTATCCACTTCACTCTTAATATCGCAAGCACAACTTTTGGGGGGGGGCTCGACGCACAGACGGGCGCCAATCGCGAGGTGCACGTTGTGATGGGCAAACAGCATTCGTTTGCCATCTTGTCTGGCAGCTCGTCTTCTTTTTGAGCCTGAATGATTTTTCACGCTTTCTTCATTGCTCGGCACGAGGCTGCCGCCGACGACGGTAATTCGAGGCATCATGGCCGCAGCTGTCTCCGCGCACCCGGCCACAGATTTTTGAATGGACATGTACGTGGACACTAGAAATACCATTCACGAGATGACGTCTGCCATAAAATCTTTTACATGGTAATTTTATACTAGCCCCATATGGATACAAACCCCATGACCATCCACCTCCAAACCCCCAATCGTACACGCTTATTTGTAAAAGTCAAACTTGTTGTCCTCGCTCGTGCCCTTTACCTGGCTCGAGTACGCGTCCTCGAGATCGCTCTGGATAATGTTGTAGCGATTCTTGCGAACGGCGCGCAGCCCCGCCTCCTGCATAATGGCCGCGATGATGGCGCCTGACAGCGGGTCGTTGCGGACAATGAGGCTGTCGAGGTCGACCTCGGGCGCGAGGCTCATCTTGCCGGCAATCGTGGAGAAGATGAGGCGGCGCTCGCGACGGTCGCGCAGCGAAGGAAACTCAATCTTGCGGTCGAGACGGCCGGGGCGTAGCAAGGCCGGGTCGAGCGTGTCGGCGCGGTTTGTGGCCATGATGACCTTGACGTTGGACGTCTGGTCGAAGCCGTCCATCTGGTTAAGCAACTCGAGCAGAATGCGCTGCACCTCGCGGTCAGCGCCCGTCTGGGCGTCGAATCGCTTGGTGGCGATGGCGTCAATTTCGTCAATGAAGATGATGGAGGGCGAGTTCTCGCGGGCCATGCGAAACACGTCGCGGACCATGCGCGGGCCCTCGCCAAGGTATTTCTGCACAAACTCGGAACCGACAACGCGGATGAAGCTCGCCGTCGTCGAGTTGGCAACGGCCTTGACCAGCATGGTCTTGCCGGTGCCGGGTGGGCCATATAGCAGCACGCCGCGCGGTGGGTCGATGCCGATTTGTTTGTACAGATCAAAGTGCGTCAGGGGCAGCTCGACGGCCTCGCGAATCTCCTGCTTCTGCATGTCGAGACCGCCCACGTCGGCATATGTCACATCGGGCTTCTCATCGGCGCCCAGCATGGCAATCGACGAGTCGGCCTCGGGCGGGAGAATGTCGACGAGCGCGTTTGAGTGTCTGTGGAGAGCGACCGACGACGAGGGCTTGAGCTGTTCGCGGTCGAGGGTTGAGAGGATGCGGACGACATAGTTGTTTCCAGTGCTAGACTGCACGATGCCAGTACTGATTTATTAGCAGATTCTTTCCAGGAATACTAAAGCCGCAGGCTTACTTTTGGTCGATGGCCTCCATGAACTGGCCGATAACCAGCGGCACGCTCTGGATCCTCTTAATCTCCTCCTGGGCGCGGACAAGCTCGCGCTTCAGGCTCCTGCATGGTCATCAGAACTTAATCTCGCACAATGGCGCAGCGGAACAAACCTTTGCTCATCCTTGATGTACTCTTCCTGTAGTTGAATGTATCTGTGCCATGTCAGCATGTTGCCACCTTGAACCGCCCCAACCAGCGACAAACAGGTGACGTACTCTAATTGTCGCTGCAGCTTCTTCAATGTGGCATAATCGTCCCCTCCCTCTGCCGACAGACCCTCAAAGTGGTCTATGGTCGGGATTATCGACGGCGCTGCCTTTTTGTGAGCTGGCGCGTGGGTGGCAAGGCTCTCGACTGCGACGTCGCCCATCGTGACAGGTGGCTCGCGGCGGCTTGCAGAGTTTTCGGCTAGATTTTCTCGTTGAAGATGATTGCTCGAAAGTCTCGTTCAGCTTGCAGCACGGCGCTGGTGTAACACTTGGTCGATTGTGAATGATTGGCGATGGCGATGGCGAGACGGGCGGTTGCTTCTCCAAGAGTCAGCTCTCTGGCTAGGCCATCCAAGAGCTACGCAGCGTCGCGGCAACCTGGGCTGACTAAGCAGGTCACGTGAAGCGGCGTTGATAGCGGTAGATTGAAGGCAGAGGCAACGGCTTTTCGCGGTACCATCTATATGGTAGAGACCTCTCTTTGACATTTTATTTCTGGTTTTGTAGTAAAAGGGAAAAGTAGGTCTTCTTTTGCCACCGACTTCGCTTATTCGATTGGCGGTCGCTGCACAAGCTTAGTTCTTGCCTGCACCTCGATCCACTCAGACCTCGCAACTGTGACGGGACTCTGAAACGGTTGTCAACTGGAACCCTTCCACAGGTGTTTTACAGAGCTCCATGTCCAGTGTAGTATTAACGCGCACTGCCCGTTTGTGATTTGTCTTTATTTGCCAGCCACAAGACAAATTCATAACAACTCGACAAGTACCGTTTTAGGTGCCGGACAATGGCGCTAACCCCCTTGGCGGGGGCTACGCCGTAGACAGTTAAGTCGTCCAGCGCCGGTGCGTGAAGCCGTGGGATGCCCGGCTGTGGGAAGCCAATTGCAGATGCCATCTTACTCATGGAGTCATGGGCCGGTAAAGCGTTGAATTGACCCGCCCCCGATATTGCCACACAATCGTTCCGTGGGGGAAACCTGGGGTCTGCCGGGGGAGGGGGCAAGCGATATCATAAATAAGCCTTTAGACCGCATTGCGTCGCATGGAGGTGCGGTATCTTTCGTGGTGCCCTTTTCCTTTACAAGAGTTTATCCACAATCCTGCTCGGCCATCTTGATATATTCACCTTTATAAGAATGACGGACCATGCGTTGCAGCATGTCACTAAAACGGAAGAAACTCAGCACACAGAGACGCAGATAAGGGAGTTTGGGGGCGACAATGGGATTCTTTCCGCCGCGCACGCCAAGTTTCTCCTCGAGCGATATGGCACCGTCAATCTTGAGCCGTTGCCCGATCCCACGCCAGCAGATCCTCTCAACTGGCCTCAGAGCAAGGTATGGATGAAGCTCCCTCCCTACCTCGCTGCCTGAACCATGTTCAAAAGCTGACACACAGCCGCCCAGAAACTCATCAATCTCGCCCTTGTGGCCATGAACTCGGGTATCTGTTCCTTCACCGCGTCGTCGGTCATACCCGCCTTCAAGGACATTGCCGACCGCCTGGACGTGACCATCCAGGCCGCCTCGTACATGACGTCGCTGCAGATTGCCGTCCTCGGCGTTGCGCCGTTCGTCTGGAATCCGCTCGCCCGACGCTACGGCCGCCTACCTATCTTTATCCTCTGCCTGCTCGGCAGCGTCGCCAGCAATGTCGGCAGTGCCCGGAGCGCCACCTACGGCCAGCTGGCCGCGTGCCGCGCCCTCGGCGCCTTCTTCATCTCGCCCGCCGCGGCGCTCGGCAGCGGCACAGTCCAGGAAATGTTCTTTTCCAGGGAGCGCGCGCGCTACATGGGCGTCTGGACACTCACGTTCACCGTTGGCGTGCCGCTCGCGCCGTTTCTCTTTGGTTTCGCGGTCGAGAGGGTAGCATACGAGTGGATATTCTGGACGCTTGCCATTGTCAGTCTGTCGTCGAGAGGGTTAAGTGGTAGACGTGCTAATTTGTACAGACCAATATCGTCCAATTCGTGTTGTACCTGGCTTTCGGATCCGAAACCAGATATATTCGCGGCAGCGGCGACGAATTTACGCCTGTCCCGCATCGTCTGGCCATTCGCCGCATCGATCCGACGCCGTTCTCCGCGCTGGAGATTGTTCATCCGTTCGTCTACGCCGTGCGCTGGCGTGTCGCCGTCCCCGCCGCTTCCTACGCCATGACCTTTCTCTTCTGCAATGTCGTCACGACGGTCGAAATCCCGCAGCTCTTTGCCGAAAAGTTTTCCTTTGGTGCACAGACGCTCGGGCTTCAGTTCCTAGCGCTCATTGCCGGCAGCCTCGTCGGCGAAGGTCTCGCCACCGTTGTATCGCCGTGGTGGATGGCGCGAGGGTCTGCCGCCAGGCCACCGCCACCGGAGCGCCGGCTGTGGCTGAGCCATGTCGGGTACACGTGGTCCATCTGCGGCATCGTCGTGTTTCTCGTCATGAGCGCGCAGCTGCGCGTGTACAATGTGAGCCCCGTCATCGGCGCGGGCATCGCTGCTGCGGGCAACCAGGTCGTGACGACGGTGCTGGTGAATTACGCCGTCGACTGCTACCCCGAAGATGCGGCAAGCGTGGGTGTCTTCATCACGTTTACGCGGCAAATATGGGGGTTCATCGGCCCTTTTTGGTACGTACCCTCGCTATGTTCGTCTCATCTCATCCTCGCGTATTAATGTTCAAGTATAGGTTCCCGCAAATGTTCACGGCGCTGGGCGGAAGAAGTGCAGGCGTGGCCGTTGCCCTACTCATGGGCGTAAGCGTCATCCCCACCATTCTTTTGCAAGTCGGTGGTGGCAGGCACAGGATCAAGACGCGTGAAGACGGCATCTAGGGTTATGAAGTAAAGTTGATTGTAATACGGCAGAGAGACCTTGTCAAAGTCGGCAATGATATGGCATCGACTATTCCTCCAGCAGCGCGTGCAGGTAGCATAGCACGTCAAATGACGCATTCTAGATTGGACAAATGAAATTGATAGTCGGACCTAATTGGAAAACACTTTTACTTGTCAACATGAGACAACATGCAACAAGAGAGTGGCAGTCAGGAGATTAGAATACTTTGAGATGTCTGAGATATTCAATTATGGATTGAATAATAGGAACTCCTTTTGCTTCTTTGCTATTTCTAGGGGAGAGCAGTGCACGATCTGGAGCTCCTTGTTTTTCATTTGACGCGGTGTGTAGAACGTCTTGGCTCGCCAGAGCTTGCTTAAGCGAGAAGACCATACAAGACAAACTGAGAAGAAAAACATGAGGGCTACAAAACTGTTGTCTTCTCCCCCGCTCTGCCTCCGCCAGATGTATACAATCCATTGGGCACAGAGTACTACATGACGCATTCACAATTTTACGCCCAACATAATGTACAGTCTCTCTTCCGTCGTCGTGGCGGGAGCGCGCTGATGATACTCGGCTCTTTTGGCGACGCCACGTGCGTGCCGCGAGCACGGCGCTTCATCTACATCTTGCCCGACGGCTACAAACCGGTATCGCAAACCACGTGGCACAATTTCGAGAGCATCATGTCGGAGCAGAGCACGCGGGTAAGCCCAATTCGGCGCCCAGTTTGGCGTCGACGAGAGGGTGCGTTGAAGGGGGCATACATGACAATCACGCGACACTGACAATAGACAGGTTATCGGTATGGTCCGCACACAGGCCAATGACAACCTCGTTACCGACTCTGACGCATCCGCTCCGGCTTTGGGCCGGCGGTGTTGAGTCTTATAACGGAGGCATGCACCCTGCACACTAGGCCTGCCCGAGCGCCAAAGCTGACAGCATGTAGTCATTGCCGTCAATGAAGCTGGTCAGCCTGTTGCCTCTGCGCTGGAAGCCGCCCACCTCGGCGACTTCGAGACGGGCCTAATTGCGACGTCACGCATCACGCGCGCCACGCCGGCGTAGTACTGCGCGCAGGTGCTGAACTGCAACTCGGAAATCAAGTTTGCCGCGCAACGGATTGGCTACACGCACCCGTTTGGCGCGTATCTGAATTCGATTCTCGGGGGCGGGCGGGCGGCGGCGGCAATATCTCTCGAAAAAGGACGGCGGGAAGCCCACCGACTGTACGGTGCGGCGGGCGGCGGCGGCGGCTGCGGAAAAGGCGAAAGGGTGTTGGGCCGCGCAAATATACTGGTTGGCGGCAACCGCGACAACTCGGAGCTGACCGGGCAGGTGGTCGAGTTGCTGGGCGTGAGCATGGCCAACAGGACGGTGCAGCTGAGGGCCGGGGAAGGCGAGCAGCTGGATGCGCGGCGGGGGGGAGCTGGAGGCGGCTAAGCGAGAGGCGAATATTGCGGCGTGAAATCATGCACACTAGAGCGGTACGTTGTGGGTTGGAGTGAGGTGACAACGAGTTTGGGATAGAACCAGTATTGCGGTTGTGGTATGGAGCGCATGGTGTTGCGGTCGTTTGTCGAGCAATCGGAGCGACGTGTGACGTGATTTGACTTTTGAGTACTCCGTACTGGGTAATGCTGGTGAGAGGTGGAGCAGTAAGGAGATTATATGAAAGCGGGGTTGGGGGGGCTGCATCTGCATCCGAGGGAATACGTAGAAGAAGTGAATTCGATGCTGGAACTTGGATGCCCAAGACAATGTACGAGCTGAGCGATGCATTGATGCCCGTGTTTGCCGGACGCTGGCTAGCGATGCGCTACCAGTATGGTGTCGCTACTTATCTACGTAGGTAGCCTCCACAATGGATGCAACCAGGCAGCGGGCGCAGCGCTATCAAGGGTACCGCCCGATCAGTGCATGGGTTGGCTGCGTATTTACCTAGGTGAGCACTGAGCAGGTACCCTTTGCTGCGGGTTCCCATAGCATCGGTACTTTGTTTTCAATCGCAGAAGCTTAATGAGCAGTGGGGTCAAGACAGAAGTAGTCTTAACGGCTCCTCTTTGTGACGCTTTTTATCAGTAGGTATTTACCTACTTGGTAGATACCTATTTAGGTACTAATAAGTTTTAGTACGGAGCACAGGCAAGAGGTACCTACTGTGTTGCAGATGGGGCTGGTAAACAACCAGTAACTGGTCGACGGTCGTGATGTGATGGGTACATGCAGACATTTCAGCGCTTCTAGAGCACCTCCCTGCTCGATTACAGGTGTCGCATCCTCAGGCAGTCACAGGCTCACAGACTGCGTGGCTGACGCCACAGACGCATTTGACCTGACGATGGAAAGAACTCATCGCCGCTTTTACTCCAACTACCAAGCCACCAAAAAGCGGCCAAGAGATTTTCCACAATGGGCGCTTCAATTCCCCTCCCACCTCGATTTAATCCTGTCCTCTTCCTCTTGCTCCTCCAACTTGACGTTTCGTTTCCATTCTGCCTGCTGTCCATCTGCAAAAAAACCTGCCTCTTTACTGTCTCCTTGTTCCCCTCCTTCGTTGATCCTCGACGCTCCATTCTTCACGTCCACCGTGCACCGACTTGTACCCTTACGGGCCTTTTACCCCCGTCCGCCGTCACCTGGGCCCAGTCCGTGTCTTGGGCCGTACGGCTACTGTACTGGGGATCCTGGTCACACCAGTCACTGCGGGGCCCTTGTCTCTGGCTGTCTCTCTCAACACCATTCTTGTGCCAGCATCTCTCAACTTTCAACAACTCTTGAGCAAACACTCTTTTTCTTGCCCCGACTTTTTTCCCTCGTCAAACTTCCAACAATGTCGTCCTCCATCACCATTCCCACACGCCGCAGCAACGATGGCCTCTGCGACCCCAAGGCCTTGTCCAGCTCCTCAAACAGCTCTTACTCAGATTCCCCGTCATCCGCCACGTCGACTCCGTCATCAGCTACCAAAGCCCTTCACGCCCGTCGACCAAGCCTGCTGAGTATGTCTTTGATATCCATCTATTCACCATTACCGTCCTGTTCTCAGCTGTTGCCTACATTGTTCTTTTTTTTTTCCTTGTAGAAAACATCTCCCGCAAAAACGTTGTATGCTAACACACCCAGGCTCCGCCCTCTCCATGGAGAAGACGACCGTCATCAACATCGGTGACCCTGATGGTCCTCCCCGTCTTGTACGTCTTTCCACTGTCATCTTAAACCACTCCTTGCTGACAAATTTCAGATTACCTACCTCTCCTCTAGTCAAGGCTTCGACTGGAATCCCGGTAGGATTCGCCTGGCCTCCCGACTTCTTCCGCACACCGCTAATAGATGACGGCGTATAGAAATCTTCCTCCCCTCGTACCTCGACTGCGACTACGTTCCCCTCGAGAATCGACGAGAGCCCGTCCACGAGATCCGCCTTAGCGACGAAGAGCTGCGTAATATGCTGCCCCAATAAATACCCGACTGTGAATGCTACCGGCCTTGTTGCCCGACGGGTATTCTGTTTACGCATGTCGCAGCTCGCGTGTCCTGTTCTGTTCTCATGAAACTTTGATTTTTTTTTTATTCGGCCTGGTTACTGGCGTCACGGAGGCTCGCTTTTTTGTTTTTTTTTCTCGTGTGACCTGTCGGACGGGAGCTTTTACGACATGACGTCGATGACATGATACACTGCTGCTTTGAAAGGTGCTTCAAGGGCTGCTGTCGTGTGTCGCGCGCCCTCGTAGTATCCTAGACGTTATTGCCTGGGAGTTGATGGACTTTGCCTGTTACCTTTGTTTCTTCCCCTTTCGTACACTACAGAACTGGCCCTACTGGCCTGGAATAATCACCGCTGAGGGTGAGGGAGCGTCCGGCGTTGTGTTTCCGTTGGGCAACAGCTATAATATATCCAATGCTACTCATGTTGTTTATTATTTCATTGTCCATATTATGTGACGTAGATATTCGCACGGTGGTCTACTTTTTAGCTGTGGCGTGCAGATTAGGGATGGTGATGGCAGTCTGGCAGCGTTAATCTGAGACGTGTGGCCCACGGCACGTTTGGGCACGGATGCATGCTGCCAACCTGGGCCCTGGCACACGAACAGCCCACAGCACACCCTCTTCCAACAAGTAAGGAAGGAAGCCAGCGCATGTTTCAACCTGACCATGATTGTTAGGCTTGAAACGTAAAGTCGCTAGTACCCCGTCGGACCAGTCGTGCCAATTTACGTCGGTCGTCCGGTACCGCGTATGTTGTATGCATGGTCCCCATCAAATCTCGGCTTCCGATGGCGCTTGTTGGCGCTCTCCACAGTGGGTTATCATGACTGGCCACGTGTAATTGCAGCGAAATTTCAACTTGTCTTTTCCTCGATGGAAGAAGAAAACAATAGTTAACTAGACAGGAACAAAAAGACGGTGGTGGTGTAGAATAATAACAATCATGGCCCGAAATGAAATTCAAGATTCGGGTTAATCGCATGGGGAAATCAGACAGAAGGGTCTTGCCCGACAGCCGGCTGCTGGCGGCACTTGATTTAATTACCTAATTAGAGTTTATTAGGCCGTCACTCTACCAATATTCAGTCAAATAAAATGATGAATGAAGAGGGGGGAAGAAGTAATAGAGGCAAGTCGAGGACAAGTGACAATATCAAAAGTTTCATAGTACCAGCAAGGTGCTGTCACGGTCGTGTGCTACCTCGGCTGCGACAAATCTACAACTCTGTGATATTAATAGAATCACCATGCCACAAGTGGCACAAAGCGTCTACATGGACCATGAGAGAGCACTTTGGACGGGGGCACGCCAAGACTAGCATCTCGCACGGCATTGCTCACCTCGACTTCTTCCAGGTTCAAGAAGAAAATCTCCCGGGCGGGTAGACGTGACAATGTTGAATTACATTTTCGTCCACTAATACTATTTAGTCTTGTCGCGCCTTTTATTATAGACAAAACTCTAGCCGCCCTGGGTTTTTACTAGTTTTGTCTCGGAGCATGGGGTCCGATGACTCGCCGATTTTGTACTCTGCGCCCGCTGCGGCGCGCCATCTACTAGTATGCGAGCACACAACTCAAGTTCTTGATCGGTATTCAAGGCCACAAACGTGATTGCCTTGGTACCCGTGCGGCCCGTGATACTGAACTAATGCTTTGGCGCCCCAAAACCAACCAGTTTCAACATGTGGGGTCAAGCTGCATGCAAACTCCGCGGCCGCGTCAAAATCACGTATTGCAGATCCGCCGCATCGTGCGCCTCGTCTTTGTTTGCGGGCACC
This sequence comes from Beauveria scarabaeidicola, assembly GCA_037289395.1. NCBI lineage: Eukaryota > Fungi > Ascomycota > Sordariomycetes > Hypocreales > Cordycipitaceae > Beauveria > Beauveria scarabaeidicola. The sequence goes on along the minus strand of JAEIJG010000048.1, from coordinate 44,208 downwards.
AGCATGTCTTGGATAGTATCGCGGGTTTGAGACATGTACAAAGAAAGCGGTCGCGATTGAGTTGGGCTGCAGCCCATTTCACCTAGTGGTGGTACCAGAGTGATGGAGCAGATTTATGAGGGACATTTAAAGGATTGAAGAGTATCACGCCAGTATCATCGTGATCGCGCTAACGGGTTACTAATTTAGACAGATATATGCCATTAGGCGCAAAACTGCTATAGTTGGAGGATGATGAGAGGAAGAGTATTCATCCGTACTAGGCTCGATAGCACGACCAAAAGTGTAAGGTTGCTGGTTGAGAGGGACTGCAGTCACGAGATGATCCTGGTGTGCGATAATGATGATAGAATCACCGCTGCCTCCTCCCAACTAATTCGTCGGCAGCTCGCCTCTATATGCATGCTCCCTCGCACGTGATACATGGCTCGGCTTCCCTTGCACGTGTGTTCCTTCGTGCGTGGCTCCTCCCAAGCCATGACCCTGACAAAAAGCCTACTCTAGGGCGTAAACGGACGCGATAGTCGAATCAAATCAAAATTGTTGTAAGCACTGGCTGCAGCCGACGAAGGTAGCCCTCTTATTGGCCCAAATCGTCAGAATGACCCACAACTGTATGATAGACCTGTAACTCTCGATAGGGCAAATGTGGCCCTAAGTAAGTAAGAACATTAACATAAAAGAACCCCTATGTATCATACCGTACGACCCCTTGTGATACTAATACTAATTAGTGGTTATAAAACCATAGATAGTTAGGAATTATTAAGAAGAGACGAGCTTTTATTTGAGTATAAAATATCGTGCTACTAAATAAACTAATTTAATAGGTCTAGCTACTATAAACGCACTACTCCCTTATAGAGTTTTCTTAAATACGACCTCTTCCTGAAAAAGATCTAGTGACTATTAAGTCGCTAATTCCTAAAGGATTTAATTGTCTTGTTCTATCGTGAGAAATTAAAATTATCTATTGTCTTGTTCTATTGTGAGATAAAGGTAGAAGGATCCTTTGACTAGGCTATCTTTCTGTATACCCGCCGCTACTAAGAGCCCTCGTTAAGCCCGCTAATAAGAGCCCTCGTTAAGCCTGCCACTAAGAGCCCTTGTTAAGCCCACTATAAGAGCCCTTATTAAGCCCGCCACTAAGAGCCCTCGTTAAGCCACCCATAAGAGCCCTTGTTAAGCCACCTATAAGAGCCCTCGTTAAGCCTGCTACTAAGAGCCCTTATTAAGCCCGCTACTAAGAGCCCTTATTAAGCCCGCTACTAAGAGCCCTCATTAATATAGCCTACTTATATTAACGCCTTAGTAAGTACACTAAATACGCTAAGTACATATTAAATAACTAGTAGGAGATAGAACTATTAATAATTAATATAGCTACCGCTACCCCTACTTAGATTAATAACACTATTATTAATTTTATATATATGTACAAAGATATAGACCTAGGGGGGGTATTTATATACTTTGTCGAAGACTTTGACTTCTAGACCTAGGGTGCCTTTGATAAGGCTGTACTATAGGTCCTTTAATGGTTCTGGGACTGGATTTGTGAGCGCGGGGTCTGGGTGACCCTAAGATACCTGGTTGTGAAGGCTCTATTCGAACTCACTTGATGAGAGATATTCCCTACGTGGGAATAAGAGCCTGTTAAGGCGCTGGAGCCGCTGAAGGCACGAAAGCTGGAGCCGCCGAAGGCACGAAAGCTGGAGCCGCTGAAGGCACTAGAGGCACGAGCGCTGGAGCCGCCGAAGCCGCTAGAGGTGCCATAGCTGTTGACGAAGGTATAAGAGCTAGAGCCGCTAGAGGTGCTAAAGCTGTTGACGAAGGTATGAGAGCTAGAGCCGCTAGAGGCACTGGAGGCTTTGGCGATTAAAGGCAATACTCCAGAGCCGCTAGAGGTGCTGGAGCCGTCGACGAAGGCACACGAGCTGGAGGCTTTAGCGAAGGCACACGAGCCGGAAGCTGTGACGATTGAAGGCAACACTTGAGAGCCGGAAGCTGTGACGATTAAAGATAACACTTAAGAGCCGCTGGGAGTAATGGAGCTAGAGCCGCTAGAGGTACTGGAGGCTTTGGCGATTAAAGGTAATACTTAAGAGCCGCTAGGGGTAATAGAGCTATTGGGTAGGGCTTCTGCCCTGATATGAGAATTTAAGCCTACGGAGAGGACCTTTAAGATATAGTAATTCTGGCTTAATTATTAATACACCTAGTGTTATTAATACCTCCCTTAGCGATATGAGAAGCGATGGAAGAAGTGAGAGAATAACACTTACTACTATGACCCCTGATTAGCTGGCATGGAACGGAAGAAGGATGTGCTGGATGTGCACATATTAGAAGAATCTATTTTTATTGCGTTTTTGACGGAATTAAGCTAATTTAGCTTAAATTGAGGAATTTGACGATTTTTGGCCTTAAAAGAGAAAGACTGTTAGTGTTGTAAGCACTGGCTGCAGCCGACGAAGGCAGCCCTCTTATTGGCCTAAATCGTCAGAATGACCCACAACTGTATGATAGACCTGTAACTCTTGATAGGGTAAATGTGGCCCTAAGCAAGTAAGAACATCAATACAAAAGAACCCCTACGTATCGTACCGTACGACCCCTTGTGATACCAACAAAAATCAAATCGGACATTTAAATCGATCGAAAGCCGTTATATCGATCAGTCAATCAATTTCGAAGCTTGATATCATGACCTGGAGCTTCCAACACCTGGAGCCATACAATCAGGAATAAACCTTGCATCATCGCGGAGACCGGAAAGAATGAGATGACTACCGATTACGAGATCGTTTCGATGCCAAGATGAGCAGTAGCACTTCACCACACTATTCCGTTCCCATCTCATTACCCCGCGGCCGAAGCCGTTTCTGGCCAGGTGCAGCACGCCGTCTCAGCTGTGGCGCGTCCGCGAGATCAGCCGATGTACTCGCCGATACAAGAGAGCATATACTAGACTGAATATTCTCGTCAGCATTTCTGCGTAATCTACACTGTCCTTGTCCAAATTTGTGCCATTTCCGCGTTTCACAACCACAGCAAGTCCACGCCAAGTTATACATTGTGCGACCTGTCTCTCGCGTGCCTCTATATAATTGCTTGAAAAGGGGAAGAGCATCGTCACAATGGCTCAAGGCTAGCTGAAGCTGGCATTCATGAGATACTTGCAGGCCTCTCTGGCGGGCCGCTACGGGCTGTGATTGGCTTGCTTGCTGCCAGTTACACGATGAAGACGCTCTCTCTATGCATCAGGCATGCCACGTCATTGCCTAGGCCGCCGAGTCAATAATGCACATATCCATCATCTGTGTGTGGTTTTTTTATTGCCGTGGGATGAAGAGGCCCACAGCGAGTAGGGCCGACGCGGGGGGTTAAAAGAAAAAAGCGACGCTCTTTGCCTGTCGTCTCGCCGGTCGTGCCCACCAGCATCGGTATTCTTCTCCAGCGGCGTCGATACTTGTGCAAGATAGTACCCCGAAACCTCCTGCTGATGCAGAAGACCAGGGGTGCAGGGAAATCATCCCGACATGCAACGGAACGGAATACCATCGTGGCAAGGCATGTCTCGGATATGACATCGATAGTCTTGAGAGTTGCCCGACATTGGACATCATGTCTCGAGTTGTGACACCGATTGACGGAGAGAGATGGTGATACTTTTGTTCAACATTCGGTACGTACTTCACCAGTCTCTTGACTATATAATGGCTAATTTCACCCAGTGTCCAGAGGAGAATCTCTCCAACCTCAACAACACCACATATCCACACACTACAGTTTCTACACGCTTAACAATCCAACCCAATTCTTTTCCATACACCATGGCTCTTACACTTCCCATCCACGACCTTTGCATGGATGAGCCTGCTGCCTCCGAGGTCTTTGAGTACGACAACCAGACCTTTTACTGCTGGATGCTCTCTGAGACGGAGCGCGCCCATATTGCCAGCATGCTCAACATGGAGGGTAAGCAAAATCCAAGTTTTTTTGCCTTGAGAACCCCCCCACACACAAAAGATGAAACGTGAGGGCTGACATGACATTCTGTTGACCAGCGACCGATCTCAAGCTCAAGGGCAACAACTTTCTCCAGGACCGCTCCCAGTGCAGCGGCTGCGGCAAGCACTCGGGCATGGACGACTTTGTCCACAACGCCCTCTTTGCCGGCATCCACTCGGTCGACTTTATGAAGGACTTCCTCCTGGGCAAGACGGATCAGGCGACCCCGTACACCGAGCACGAGGTCATTTGCTCCCGCTGCAGCACCAAGCACAACGAGGCCAAGAGCTGGCTCGCCTTCCCTCCCTGGCCCAGGTACTAAGTGGTCCAGACCACGACAGCGTCTACACTCCTGGCCGATGGGGAAATTGTTTTGTCCAGTGGTTGTGTTTCGCTACAGTGTAGCAGTGTGCTCCTCTAGATAGGCACTGCGCGGCCAGTACAGCTTTATACAGAAAATTGTTTCCCACAGAAATGCTCGTTTCTGTCACTTGCGCGCCTAGCCTCTCTTGGGTGACACCAAGTTTATATCCAGATGTATATATGTAAACCTTGTCAAGGAAGACTATAAATTTTCTTTTGACATGGTTGTGTGTCTCGTCGCCCTTTTCCACAACGAAAGCGCATTGCCCAGCAAGCCGTGCAGCATCCACCCTCGACACACAAACGTCTGGGCCTCTATATATACCGACATGATGACTTTTGACAGCCTTCTCCATGTGACAATCAGGCATGCCGTAAAATACTCTGCTTTTACAAGGTAACGAACAGGAACCCGGTCAATCATGTTTCAGTGTGAGCCGATCCCGGTGGTCGCCCAAATCGAAACGAGATTGGGTGACGGCTACAATCTGGCCGCACACACGACACCGCCGACCTTTTGTCTCATCCCTTGGTTTTCTGCCTGCTGCTCTTGAATACTCTTTTGCGGCCAGCGTCTCTCGCCGTCGGCTGCAACAAGAATGCGCCTGCACTCGTTGGAGCTGCAGTTGATACGTGGTTGGTCAGCTTGGCCCTACATTAGGGGATTGATAGTAGCCAGCATTTATTATTGGTCCCTGCATAAACGACTAAACGGTCCCCAACTAGGCAGAAAAAGTAAGGTCTATTGATATTAATAGAAGCTATAATGATGAGATATATTTTCCAAGTATCCTGTATACTGTGACATAAGATGTAGGCGATGGGATCGAACAGCAAGCTCCTGGTCCTGCTCATCTTCCTCACATACACTCTCTAGATCAACTACCATGACCTTTCCCTTGACCACCAGAAAGTTATCTAGCTTTGGGTCATCATAAATAACCCCAAACTTAGTAAATGCCCGAAGGATAACCTCGAGCTGCTGCTCAAAATCCGCCGCCGGCAGTGCAGCAGGACCTTGCTTATATAAGGGCATGCCCTCTAGACGCGAAAGCATAATCGAGGGTTCATTGTCAAATTCTGCATCCCCTATAAAGCATGGCATAATGCGGCCCTGCAGCGGCTCAAGTCTCTTATACATGACCTTTTCGTTAGCAAACTCCTCGTCCCAGTCGGGTTTACGAGTCTTGAGAACGAGACGTCCGGCAAGGTAGAATTGGGGTGGCAGCAGCGGCTGCAAGGGCCGGAGGAGGACGCCAGGCAGGAGACGTAGGCCTGAGGCGATGTATTCTATAAGCGTAGAGCGGATAAGGGTAATGTATAGGACATTGGCGTGGACACAGTCGACGCGCTCGGCCTGAGCCCTTAGGAGCGAACCAGCAAAGGTGAACTAGACGGTCAAGTTTAATTTCGGAACTACTAAAGAACAAGTTGAAAAAAGAAAAGGGTTTAAAGATTTCTTACCTGGATTACTCTGGCAGCTGTCGCTTTGTCCATTATGATATCATGTTTTTGTATGGGAAGAAAGGAGGCGAGCGTGCTTAGCGGCGCGTGGTAGAGTAGAGGGGGTCATGTCAGCGCGCTGCTGCCTCTATAACAGGTCAAACAGCCCAACCATGGCTCTCAGAGGCAGCGACATGCTCTGGCAGCAACCCGACCAAGCACACATATCGGACCCTTTCCATAATGTCGCCTTGTAAGGGACTAAACGGGTCAGCATTTGGCGCTTGTTCTGCGCTCCTAAATAGGGCATCGCTATCTAAACGTCCCCATATGACGTGACGGACCCAGGGTCCCCTGGTGGCTACAAACGATGGAATGGGATGGGTGGGATTATTCATGGTCAGAATCGAAAGCCACCACTTAATCGCCGCCGTCTACTCATGATGGCTTGGAGAAGCAGGCTGGTCGTGATGGTCCTGGAACTGGTCAAGGCCATGACAGAACATGTACCTACCTATTCTCTATAGAGAATTATGCAGGCCGTTTGTTTTCAAACTCGGGGTGTTTTGCTTCGAAAATTATGTGATGATGTGTTTTTGTAACGCGACTTGACAAATTTTTTTTCGTTTCGCTGCATTTCTTCATCCCATCTCTCCTCGCCATCGGCGCCGCCACCAAGACGACTTGCCCCGCCATCGCGTCTTCACCCAGTTGACCCAGCTTTGCCAAAGTAAACAAAAGTTGCTTCTCTCCACCCTAAAATCCCCCCCCAAACCCTTTTTTTACCCTACGAAACCAAAGCTCTCAATTTGCGACAAAATGACTACATGAATCCTCACAAACTTCTTCTCCCATAGCCTTCTTCTCCTTCTTCCTCCGCCCTATGGACGACAGCGAGGACGGCGGCCCACGCCGCATCGAGCTCGCCTCGCCCAAAGACTTTGCCTTTCTCATCGCCAACGTGCGCGCCGCGGCCGCCGAGCACCTGCACGCCGCGTTTCCTCCGCAGAGTAACGGCGGCGAGGACGAGCTGCGCAACGAGATTGAAGCCATTGTCGATTCTGTACATTTCCCTTTCTTTTTTTTTTCCTACCTCCCCGGCCCCTTCTCTTCCTTTACTAACAGAACTCGTCCCCAGTACATTGACCGCACATTTACCCTCGCCGCGCCCAACCTCTCCATCAACGGCCTCCCCGTCAACCCGACCGATTTTTTCAAGCCCTCCCGCTCCGGCAGCAGCCGCAAGTCCTCCATCCCGCCCATGCCCTCGGAAGAGGCCAGCAGCAGCAGCAGCAGCATCTCGTACGAGCCGTTTGACGCGGAGAAGCGCGCGCGCGTCGCCGCGCTCGTCTCGCAGGAGGAGGCGCTGCTCGAACAAGTCGCCGCCATGAAGCGCGCCGTGCCGGCTGGCGTGGCCGCCAAGGTCGCCGGGCAGCTCGACGACGCGGCCGCGCGGGACGACGCGCAGCTGCAGGGTGCGCTGGACGCGGCCGCGACGGGGCGCCGCGTGGACGATGATGATGATGATGATAATGCGCTGCTGCTACCGCAGCTGGAGAGGCAAGAGGGCGTCGAGGAGCGGTTCCGCGGCGCCGTCGGCGCACTGGGCAGGCTCAAGAGGGACATGCCGAGCGTGGTGGCCAAGATGGAGCGCGCTCGCGTGGCGGGTGAGTATGTGCGCGACGAGCGGTGATTTGCGCTCCATGCCCGCCCATTCACGACATCATGACGACTCTCTCTCCTACTTGTTCTTTTAAGCTATGGCGCATCGGTTGGGACGACGGGCTTGGAGAAACAGCAACGTCTTGGCGTTGGACTTTTCTGACGATATTCCTGCGTCATGTACCCGTGTATTATATATAAACTTGGTCACTTTTTTCCACATAAACATCAACCCGACGCCGACCGGCTTTGTGCTCGGCAAAAAGACGAGCTCCTAAATACCAAAACGGTAGAACCGTACCCCATTTTCACCATGCTCTCTGGTCCATTGTCGAGATATTTTACTTCCCTTTTCTCCCAGGGCTCCATCTAACGCATCCTTATTTATAAGAAGAAGAAAAAGTCTGGAAACTACTCCACAAAAAAACAAACAACCTCTGCTTATTTTCTCTTCTTTTGATGTTCCGAGATCGCTCAGTCTATCAACCTCAAAATGTCTCCACACCAATACACCTCGTCCACGATAGTCAACTTCATTACCACTGCTCGCTAAGCCCACAAACATACAACACAACTCCGTCTTAATGCCAGTTGATCCATGTCAAGTCAAGATGCTGCGCGCCATCCCTGCCCGTTTAAGCAGTGGCAGTGGCGGGAGCAAGGTTATCTTCCTCGGTGGGCGCAGCAACAGCAGCATTCTTTTCGTTCTCGGCGGGCTTGGTGATTGACGAGGGCTCGTTGGTGACGGCGGCCTTTTCCCACTTGGCGGGGCGAGCCCACTCGGGGTCCTTCCAGGGGCCGGCGTCGCTGTTCTCGCAGCCACCAGGGCACTCGCAGACGCCACCAAATTCCTTGGGCAGGGACTCGGCAGGGACGTGCTTGAGCAGCTCGCTCTTGTAGCCGCCGCCGAGAATATGGATTTTCTTGACGGTGACGGGGTCCAGCCAGCCCTTGACGACGCTCCAGACAGTCGAGAAGCCCCAGGGCGCGTTGATAAGGAAGAGCTTGCCCAGGCGCTCAGGGTAGTAGTTTTGCGAAATGACCGAGGCCTGTTTGACGTAAGAGTAGACTGAGGGGACCTTGGTCAGGGTAACGCCCTTGAGGTCCATGATAGTGCAGCACGTCTCGGTGAGGTTGTTGACTTTGCGAGAGCAGGCGGGCAGACGGGGGTCGGCGAGGCGCTCGTATTCGACGGCCAGATTGCGCAGCATGCGCTCGCCAGAGGTGATCTTGTACATGGCGGTCAGGTCGATGCCGCCAAGCGTTTCAATGTAGATGGGGCGGCCATCCTGGTAAATGATTAATTTTCATTCGTCACTCAGCTGTTTCACCGACAGCCGGCGGCAAGCAAAAGACATACCTTGTCGGTCTTGTGATAGAACTGCCTGTAGTATTTTTGAATCTCAGACTTCTCGGGGTAGTCCCAAGTAGCGATGGTGTTGTCGAGGTCCGTCTCTTTTCGCCACTTTTCCGTCTCGACGAACCTAAGATTGGGGTGTCAGTCAGAGTTACGGCAAATAAACAAGTGTCCGGGATGCACGAAAAAGCTCAACGGTGGGGAAGGAGGATGGCTCACATCAGCTTCGCCAAGGAGACGTCAAACTTGCGAGCGCGGAGGAAGCGCAGCTGAAAAAAATGGTTAGACCCTGGTTTCGAATAGACGTGGCCAATACGTCATGATCATGTATACACACCAGAGTCAGCGTGTCGAGACGTTCCGTGAAGCCCTCAGCCTCGAGCATCATGCGCAGCTGGTGAACCTGAGCAATCTGGGCCTCGTTGAGATGGCCGGCGTGGCCATTCTGGGCCTCCTTGGCCTCGGAGGGGAAGTCGTAGTTGTCGTGCTTGGGATCGATATCCATGGTGGGGGGTGAAGAAGATGGAGGTAAAAGAATCGAGGGTATTGATGCAAAGGAACGAGGAAAATGGATAGTAACAGGGAGGAAAGTCGGGAGGATGATTGAAGGCTTGAGGAAAAGAGACAAGAGGAGTTCCAAAAGGCAAAAGTTGGGGACGAGGACAAGAAATATTGAGGATTCCAAAAAGGAGATTGGGAGACGAGGCGGAGCGAGTCGACCAGCCTAGCGTTTAGTGCAATATGCGCCTTGCGGTGTAGCTATTCGATTTCTCATTCGTTGTCGTCGTCACGTGGGGGGGGGGAGCCGCCAACCAGGTAACTTTATCTGGTTACTGATACGGGATACCAAAACTATCAATTTTCATCATGCTGGGTTGTTTTATTAAATCTTATTTCTTTTCTATTCACGGCATCAAGATTCAGAGGCATTGCCGCGCGATAACTCCTAGACGGTTTATTAGAAAACAAAACAATTGATTGCAGGGGTGTAACGATTTAAACTCAATCTAATTTATACACTGAATTGTAGCAGCGTAATGAAAGACACTCGGTCTCATAATGAACAGAAAAAGATATTCGTAACTCGGAATGCCCGGGACAGCTCCATTAGCATTTGAAGAACGAGCACATGACCGCAATCTTAGTCCGTCACCTAGAACCCGATCACACCCTAGATAGATTCAACAGTAAAAAGCCAAAGAAATGCCTTTCGTTGGGGGCCATACTGCTTTGTTCTTTGTGACAGGGGTGAGTCACCTCTGATGCCACGAGCGAGCTGCAAGGACATGTCCTTTCCAAGTCTCAAATACACGCCTGGATACGAATACGCTTCCCAAAACGACTGTTTTCGGACATTAATGATTCTCGCTCTATCCCGTTACCAATGGAGGAACAAGTGTAAAGTCACTGACATTAATTATTCTCACTTTATCCCTTTACCAATGGAGGAACAAGTGTAAAGTCACTGACATTAATTATTCTCACTTTATCCCTTTACCAATGGAACAACAAGTGTAAAGTCACTGACAGCATTATACATACTCTAAATAATATGCTAATAACAAGGTCAAGATGCTTCACGCTAGCACCAAATTACGCTAGGAAATCCACCAGCAAGTTTTTTGGAAATGTCCATCTTCAGGTACAAGTCCGCGGTGGGGCTCGACTTCAACCCTTCAACCGTCAAAACGGACTGGGCTTCTTCTTGGGTACCAATTCATCTCAATTGCCCTCCCGCCGCATGGCATCCAGTCTCTGTTCACCATGCGACCCTCTCCCCAGCGCATCTCTCTCCATCATGCCGCACGCCACATCTACAGCATCGTAGCGCTGCCCCGTCGGCCGTCCAGGTGCTTCCACCACTCGACGCCCGTCTGCATGCCTCGCAAGCGCAGCTTCTTCACCTCGAACCCCTACCTCTCCCAAGACGGCCAAGAGCACAGACCCTCGTCACCGTCGTGTCCTCCTCCGTCTTCGTCTACCTCGGCCGACACCTCCTCCTCCTCCTCCTCCTCCTCCTCCCCGACCAAGCGCAAGCCCGCCCGCACCGCAACCACCAAAAACTCGCTCCGCCGCGTCGCCATCATCGCCCAGCAACCCAAGCGCAGCCCCGGCAGCTCCTCCCCTAGCCAGCCCCCCGCTGCTCCCTCTTCCGCCTCGGCCACCACCGACTCGCCCGACCCCTCCGCCGTCGTCAGCGCCGTCTGCCTCGCCGAGGGCTTCCACATGCCCACCGTCGTCGATATCCTCTCCGCGCACGGCTTCTCGACCGACCCCGACCGCACCGGCTTCGACCCCAGCGAGGTCGTGCACGCGCGTGGCGTCAACGGCGGCGACATCTTCGTCTTCCCCTCGGGCACGCTCGTGACGTGGGCCATCCCGCCCTCCGTCGTCACGCGCCAGCTGCTCCGCGCCGCCGAGGACCTGCACCCGCCGTCGTTGCGCGAGGCCGAGGACCTCGACTTCGCCTGCGACGCCACACGCGAGACGAGCGCGCTGCGCGGCGACCTCATCGTCCTCGGCACGCCGTCGCGCCACGGCGACCGCCTCGACACCACCCTCGCCCAGATTGCCTTTTCGTCCGGCCTGGCCCGCAGCACCAAGCTCGCCGTGCTCGAGACGGCCCTGACGTCGTACTTTGAGAGCACGCGCGCCATCCCCGCGCTGCTCTCCCGCGGCGCCGGCGTGCCCCTCGGCCGCCGCTTCATCCTGCAAAAGACGGGCGAGCTCCTCAGCCTCCGCGCCCGCCTCAACCACTACTCGGAGCTCACCGACGCCCTGCCAGACATCTTCTGGGACAGCCGCTCCGAGCTCGGCCTCGAGGGGTACTACGAGCAGGTCGGCCGTGCCCTCGACGTCAACGTCCGCATTCGCGCCCTGAATCAGAAGATGGACTATGCCCAGGAAATTGCGACGGTGCTGAGGGAAATGTCGAGCGAGCAGCACGGCACGAGGCTGGAGTGGATCATCATCGCGCTGATTGCCGTCGAGGTGATTTTCGAGGTGCGGCGCATCGTCCTCGAGTGGCAAGAAAAGGAGGCGCATCAATCCCAAGGGACGGTGGCGTGACGAGGTTGCATATTATCTGGCGTTTGATAGTCTTTGGATTCATGATACCCCCCACTCAATTTACATTACATGTCATTCACTATAAATCGAGAATAAATACAGGACAAGATAGATACCCCATTCATGTGAAAACCTGATACAGAAAGCCTCCCTTCCAATAAATATCATGTCACCATGATTCAAAGCTATCGGCAAGAAGAGCTAAATTGGGCAGCTTCACGCCTCCCTCATCCATCTAATACTGAGTACACACAATAAGAGAACAACAAAAATTGGTAAAAGAAAACCCATTTCCATTAACAAAATATCTCAGTCTCTCTGTCCCTTGACACCACCAGCTCATCACAAATAAATACAAAGAGAACAAGATGAATGAAGACGCCGATCTAATCAACCCCGAAAAAACAACAAGATGGAAAGAATCTCTGTTTTTTTGCCCTCCGCCAAAAGTTGTCAATACGCCTGAATTTTCAATCCCTTCTTCACCAATCGCCATCCTTGCTGGCGCCATCTTTCTTTTTCGTGTAGACTATCCATTGTAACATGGGGTCGCGAAACAAAAAAATAGACGCCATCATCTTTGAAATGCAAAAAAAATAAAAAATCATACAAGCGACATCACCTCGTCGACCTTGTCCTTGGAGAAAGAAAATAAGACTATCCATCCTTTTTGTTACAAAAAGCCCACTCTGGAGCCGACCGAACAAGTTCCAGCATGGACACACTACTGTGGCGGCGTCTGAGACGTAGTGCCGGGGATGGTAGGCACAGGTACAGGCGTCACCCTGTGCGGCGGCAGCACTGGGGTGCTGGATCTCTGCCCCGTCGGCGTCTGCGGCTTCTGCTGGTTGGCAATGGACGCGCGAGCAGCAGCCAGAGCGACATTCGAGTACCCTCCGGGCTGGCCGCTGGCAGCGACGCGCGCCTTGGCTTGCTCCAGGATACGCTGCTGCTGCGCCTCCGAAATCACCGTGTGGTATCCCGTGAGGCCGGGCGACTGGCTGTATCCAGACTGGTTCGCGCCGGCCGCATACCGCGCTCCTTGGGCAGGCGTGCCGGGCTGAGGCGTCGGGGTCGCATATCGCTGCTGAGTCTGCATATTAGGAGATTGGCTGTATATCTGTCGTTGCTGCTGATCGGGGGGCGACATGTGTCTCTGCAGCTGCACCTGTGGGTGTTGTTGGGGTGCACCGTTAGTATACCCGGGGTAATTGGCCGTTGGTGCGACTCCCTGTTGCGGCGGCGGTTGGTACTGGTGATAGGCCGCCGTGTTGGGGGTGCCGGGTTGCGGCTGTGGCGCCTGAGAAAACTGTTGCCGTGGCTGGTTTGCGTATTGGGGCATATTCTGGTGTCCGTATGGTGTTTGGGCTTTAGCCAGCTGCGTGGCGTACTGGTTGCCAGCATATCCATTTGGTCGCGTGTACTGGTTAGGTTGCGGCGGACGAGGCTGCTGCGGTGTAGCATTGCGCTGGGGTTGGAAGCCAGGCTGAGAGCCTGGGCGATAATATTGCTGCGGCTGTGGTGTGCGGCCGGGCGTGCCATATTGAGCAGCGGCCGGGTACTGATTAGGAAACTGGCCTCCAGCGCTAGAAGTACGTTGCGGCTGCGGTGGCTGGCGTGCACTCTGAGCAGCTTGTTGTTGCTGGTGCTGCTGCTGCTGCTGTTGAGCCCGCAGACGTGCTTGTACACCAGCTTCGTCCTCTTCCATGGTACCTTGGTAGTCGTCTGTGCGAACTTGTATTTTGGTGCTGATGAGAAGATCATCCAATTGATCACCATTCAGTTTGGCAACAGCAAAAGGAGGCAGCGTCTTGATAATGAGGGTCAGCTGAGATTTGAGCATTTCATATGTGGCCACCTCTTCCTCGGATGGCTCTGGGGCCGCGGTGGCGAGCATGTCACCTGTGACGGGGTCGCTAGACTGTCTGTTTTGCGAGTTGGGCAACGTAAGATTACGAATGCGCTGGTAAGACGACAGTGTCTCGATCAAGTCTGACACTTCAGTGAGGATATCATCGGTGTCCTTATCCGCCTTGCTTCGGGTGCCCAGGACGTCGTCTAATGAGGGATCAATGGCTGTCTCGTCCCAGTGATCGATGGCATCCTGGATGGCAGCCTCATCAATCTCATCAGTTGTAGACTTGGTGTCTTGCTCCTTGCTTTGCTTGTCTCCGTAGAACTCGGCATCCAGCATACGCTCAAAAAGCTGTTGGCCCGAGCGCTGCCACCAGATGCGCCCCGCGACACTAGAAGGCACAATAGCAGCCGAGTCATCCTTGCAAGGCGCGAATGAAGAAAAGGCTCCACGAAACAGCGACTCGACCTCGGATATTTCTAGTTCGCTCATCGACGGCTTCTTTCCGGCCAAGCTTTCGGCGCGTTCGCGCTGCTTCGGCACCGTCTGGGACGAAGGGATGGCGTTGCTGTAGTCTAGGTAGTATCCAGAGGACAGCTTCGTGTTGAAGTAGCAGTTGGTACGCGCGTTTGTCGGCTCTGGGTGGTAAAAGTCTATCGTGGTTCCCTTTGCTTGTGTTTTTGGCTGCTTGGGAGGGTTCAAGGGCGGCAAGGCGCGGTGCGATCCAAACAGCTCCCCAAGCGTCCGCGTCGGCACCTGCTGGTTTGATCTGGTAACGGTGGCGATGGATACGCCGGCTGGCAGAGCCACGTCGGAAAAGTCTACATCCTCGGAAGTGGGCAAACTGGAGAATAGCCTTCGTTCTTGCGGCGCGAAGCCAACGATGGACAGAACCGATGAGCCTTCTTGGAAGGCCTTTTCCGATTCTGGCTGAGATTCTGCCTTGATCTGGGGGTATGCCTTCTCCTGCGCGGCAAACTTGAGGGCCTTGCGCTTGAATTCCCTCATACGCACGGCTTCCTTTGGATTCTCCTGTGCGTCGACATCCTTCAGGGCCTCATCGACAGCCAGAGCGACATCGGCGGCGACGTCGTCGATGGTTTTGTAGGACTTTGCCACAAACTTGTCGCTGATGGTGGAGCGCGTCGACAATTCAGCAGATTTTTGGCGCTTGATTTGAGGTTCTTGGTCTGTTTTGGATTCAGGCAATACACGTGTGAGGATGGCCTTGTCGGTGTCGAGGCTGTAATGCAAAGCGATTAGCAGCGATGCCACGGACAGTATATGGAGATGAGGCTGTCGGGGAGGGTTGTCCAGGCAAAGCCTCGCGTTGAGGAAAAGATATGCAACGTACCTAATCAGAACCTGGTGATAATACTTTAGCAGCTCTTCCGAGTTTTTGCCCGCCCAGTCGTCGAATGCAGCCGTCGTCTCGGGCTGTTGGGCGGACGCCTCGTCGCCGTCATCGTCGCGCTTCCGCTTGCTGGGGATAGAGAGGTGGGAGTTGTCGCTTGGGGGGTCGGGCGAAGTCGACGACACGCCGTTGGCAGACGGCTGCAGGGGCGATGGCTGCGCCATGATTTTTAATCCGTCACGTCTGGCGATGGGCAATGCGGCCGCGGGGCTGCTCTCAACGGCAGGCGTCGGTCGCGATACGCGGTTTCGTGGATTTTGGAGAGTAGAGAAGAAGTGGATTGGGGTGCGACGCCAAACCTTTTTCATCAAAGGCGCGCGCGTCGGCGGGCGAGATGCAATTCGCAAAGCAGCCAAAAAAAGTATATAAAGGCTATTGCACTCGATGGGATCGGAAAACGAGGCAATTTCCTCAAAGAGATTGGGACGGGTAATGGTAAAAATGCAGGTTGCCAGGAGCAGCGTCTCTCGATGGGGGAAAGACTGTGTGTCTTGATGGGCCAGAGGCTGCTTTGCTGCTAACGTAGAAAGGCCAGCCAGCCAGCCAACCAGGCCCGTCTGCTGCAAACGCTGCCTCAAGGCTAAAATTTCCCCACGTGACTTGCTGCTGTTCCCTTGCGCCCGCAAGCGTTGCACCACCTAGCACCTAGGTACTGGTAGGCTCCCTCGATATACTCTCTACGCACCTTGGTCCCTTTCCATCAATCTGTTCTTTTTTGTTGCGAACGCCATTGATTGTATGGTTGCGCTGCGCTAGGTCGTAGCTGTCGTGAAATGAAGCCAGCTCGTAGGTAGTCGTTGGCACTTTCTGAGCCTAATAAATGGAAGCACAACGCCGCAAAGCACCTAGCTCCAGGACGAACTGCCCTGCTATTTATTTAGTGTTACAGATCCAGCTCCACTGTTACTACCTCGCTACATGCGCTACATGTGCTGGCACTGTATCGATTCATATTTATGAGTCGTACAAATGATCGGACTATATTGAAGGTACCTCGTATGGTGTACATGAAAGACTGTAAACAAACTGAGCAGTCAGACGCTACGGTTTCCTCCTTCTAAGCGTTCCATTAACGGACCGAATGGTCTGCACTTCCACCAATGCTCGTCATGCTTGGCAAATCGAGACATTTATTTAGCCTTGGCAAGACCAACGGCGCCCTTGCCGAGGTCGTAGACGCTGTAGTAGCGACGAAGGAAGGCATCACCAAGAATAGCAAGAGGACCGACGGGCTCCGGCATGTCCAGAGGAGTAAAGGTAGAAATACAGGTGCCACTAAGCTCCAGAATGTAGTCGCTGGGGGGGAGAGTGTAGTTGGAGCCGGCAAGGGTAAAGGTGATGTCAGGAAGAGAGTCGCGGGCTCCGCAGTCAATGGTATACTGGCCACCGAAGCCCTTCTTGGCACCAATCTCCTTGTTGAGAAGCTCAGCAAGGTCGGTGGGAAGAGTGTTGAGGGACGTGCCCGTGTCCAGGACGACGCCAGTGTTTTCGAGCTCAGCAACCTCGTTGCCAAAGGCAATGGCGTCAAAGTCAACCTCCCAGTAAGCCTTGCGGCGGAGGGGAATATACTCAATCTTGCCCTCGTAGTGATCCTTGTCAACGCCACCAAAAACAGCCTCGCTGCCTGTATCCTCTGAACCTAGGTAGAAAGCAAAGACGGGCTCATCAATGAGCTTTTGATTGATCATCTGGTAAAAGGGAGGGACTATCTGGTTGACGGAGATGGTATCATAGCCAAGGCCCAGGATACCGTCGAAGCGGCCGAAGGCAAAGGCCAGGCCAGGTTCGCTGGTGGCCTCGGCAAAGTCGGTGTTCTTGATGGTGAGATCACCAATCGAAACTACGTCGTTGGAGACGTAGCCAGCCAGGCTGCCAGAACCGTACCGGATCTCAAAGTCGGAGCCGTTCTTCTTGTATGTGGAAGAGGACGACGAATCGTATGTGGAGTGAAGAAAGCAGGCAATGCTGCCGCACGACTGAGATGGAACCCAGAGGTTGGAGGAGCCAGTATCAAGGACAACCTTGAAGGTCTGGGGAGGTGTGCCGATTGTAATCTCGGAGAAGTCTGTCGAGTTGTCAGTACCGTCATGCTCTGCGTGAAAGTTGTCGCCACTAACACTGAGCGTTGGCAAAGTTGGTGACGGGAACGGGGTGGCCGTCCTTGGATTCGGCAACCTGATTGTTGAACATGATGTCGGCGCGGCTGGCAGGGCGGGCACCGAGGTACTTTTGACCAAGCTGGTGAGCCTGGGCCTCGAAAGAAGCACCGACCTGCGAGAAGACGTTAGTATTTCATCCCAAAAGCATCAATTTATCAATGGAAACGACAAATAGGAGGCCGACGCACCAGCTGCTCAGCAAGAGGAATCTTTTGGAGCTTCATCTTGTGAATTCCGGCCTGTGCGGAGCCGGCGAGGGCGGCCGCGGCGATCAAGGCGCTCTTCATGATGTGCGAGCGGCTCGTCGGGGGACGAAATTGGACGATTCGACAGTTTATTCAAATATGGCTGAACAGACCTCGATGCAGAGACCGAAATTGACGATGAAAAGGAGTTGCTTTGAGGGGCGTTCCTAAATAGTTGATTTGAGTTGTTGTAGGATGGAGGAGCATGACGCAGCTGGGGGGATGGGGTGGGCCGGTTGTCGTTATCGATGGGTACCTAGGCTGGCGTCTCGTGCTGAGGGGGGCTGGGCGCCACCCCTCCCTGATGACAAAAGTGATAGACAGCCGCTTTCAGCGGTCTGCCAAAACAGCGATGTGCAGAAAACATTGAACCCAGGCACAGAGCGCCATCCGAGACCAAACTCCGCATTATTGCTCAGCTGACCGTGGTGTCCGAGATACATTTTCCGCCACCCAATCTGTGTGACTGGAGAGGTACACCGGCGTTATTGAGTAAGCTCTTCGGCCTCCCAGGCTCCCGCACGCTGATGTCGTCTTCCCCTCACGATCTCACGATTCCGCAACGACCTGCGTATCCGGGTACCACGCCCAGGCACCGCGGCCACAAAGGTGGTGTGCTCGTCACTGCCAGGCGCGCACCAACCTGAGGCCGCCAGATCGCTCTTCTGCCTCACAATGACCTCTACGGAGGCGCGCGTGGTAACTGGTTATTTCGTCCCAGGCGGGAGAACAAGCTGCGGCGCTCGACGATGGCCAAGTCCATTGCGGTCTCTAACGATAATTGGTGCTGAAACTGGAGCTGTAGCGGGAGCGTTCCAGCGAGGCAAAGAGACGACGGTTTTCTGTCACAGCTTTCACATGGTTGCAATGGCGAAATGCAACACTCAAGGGCCCGGAAGACTTGGGTCAGATGTGCTCTTGGCAGCTAGACAAGATTTTACCGGACAACAGGCAGGTCTCAAAGTATGATGCCGAGCGTGGCCAATCTCGCGGCCGGCGGTTGCAAAAGCCACCGGTAGTCAGCTGTTATTATCACTATGCGTTCAGGCCATCGCAGCGGGCCCGTCGAACTGTTCAATAGTTACGCATTGTTTGATGCAGTCTCTGTATCCTTATCAAGGTAGTTTCTAGACAGAGTGTTACAAGCGCTGCTGAGGGCCCAAGGACCTGGGCGTCCAGCCAACCCCCATTGTACCAGTAAAGTTTCACTCCGTCTTCTCTATTTAGCAACGAGCCGTTCAGGAGCGACTACCATCATCCATGGGAGAGCCTGCATTTTAGCTGCAGCACTCTGCTGTACACGTAGTTTCCGCGGCGCTGCTCACTGATCCGAGGTAGTCATTGACTCATTGGGTGTTGACGTCGGCCTATCAGCAGCGACGAAACATTTGCGCGAGTAAGCAAGTGCGGCAGCAAGGCATCATATGTGATTTCCAATCGGATTCATGCGCTTCTTTTGAATCATGGGCATCGATCGCATTGCCAATAAGAGGAAGCGAACCTCTGGACAAGCAAAGAGGAGGAGAGAGGGTCTGGTAGGGGGGAAATCATCTTTGCCGCAGTGTTACTCTCTTGAAGGGTGAGTTAATTGTCCAACTAATAACCTGAGCATTTTGTCAACCTTTTGGCCACTGCGGGCCAAAGACATCTCCATCAACACAGCGCTGACAGCCTATCACAAGATAACCTATTCATAATAAAAGGAAATGCAGCGCTAGTTGGTGATCAGGGTTAGCGGTTAAAACCTGGTGGTGAGGAATTAGGGGTTTAGTGGTTAGGATTATACTGTTCTGTATAAAAAGTACAAACAGTTCGACAAGAGAGCTTAGGTTGGTTCGAGAATTAATAGGAATCAAAGCAGTTCGCGTTGATTTGCAGACAACCTTGAGCCTCCTCCATTGGCCATGATGCCTGGGGCTGGAGGCTCGGCACCGCAGGGCAGGTGGACAGGTATTGAATATACTTCCCTGACTATGTATTGATATGTTTGCAATGCGACTACCGAATATTGCGAGGCAGTGCCATGCTCGTATTCACTTGTGCCGTGGTCCACCACTTAAACAGACGGTGCACCAGGAAGGGTAGATGTGATAATCAGAGACATCACAGGGGTCGCCCTTACAGGGCTAATAATAACTACAAACTACAAAAGTTGGAAGTATACATGTAGTTAGATAGGGTCTTACAGCCATTTTGCTTAACTAAATTACTTGGCAAGTAAATAATCGATTGCACGCCCGCGCGGCGAGTCAATAGCGTGAACGCAATCATTGACCTTGAGATTACAAAAAGGCGGAAGCCATAGGGTGCGGGACGGCGAGCCAGAAACAAAAAAGGATGTCTTAAGTCTGCGACATTGATTGAGATGGCATCATGGCACTGCCATGGCAGTTTCGTGCTAGGAGATGGCGTCGCCCAAGACGGGCGAAGAGCCAACAAGTTGTGGGAGCAGCACAGTGGCAGCGAGAAATGCACTGTGCGTGACCACTCGGGCCTACCAGTAAATAATAGGCAATGACCGTAACTAGGAGCAGGTTTTGGACAACTGTTGCATAAAAGAAGATCTGCACATTGGCAAAACCCAAAGCTGGATAGCGCGGAGCGCTTCATAAACCCCGTGCACATTTCGGGTGGTGCCATGCACAACATTGGGACCAATCCGATCCTAGCGGGCGAACAAGCTTCTGTACCTGAATGATGAGCGGGCTGGCGGGCGAGCCGTAATCATAGTGCGTTTCAGAAAGCGCAGAAATTTGATGACAGCGTGCTGCGTCCGAAGAGGCGTCGATTTTTCTACTGAAAAGGATTCTTTAGATGTATTTCGGAACAACTTCAATGCATACTGTCAGGTCAAAGACTGAAATTGAAGGCTGAGATTGACGCATTGCCCTGCGTAGAATCATTGATAAATGAATAAATTGTACGGTTATTGCATAAGTGGGTAGGTGTCTGTTCGCAGAGGGTGGTGCTCCCGGGGTGAGGCGCGAGACGAATAACGGTGGTGTTGCTACGCGCTGGGTGTCACCGTGTTACATGTGCTGTTCTGTCGATCCCCGCCCTGCAAACATATGCGCAGCTTGCATGCCAGCCGGAAAACCTAGGCGCCACTATGATGTTTCGGAGTGGCTGTGCGGGATATTTATTCTCTTTTTTCTTCGACGCGGATGGCCAAGGTATTTACAGTACAGAGTAGATGATCGGATTTTGGATTCTCGCGAATGATACGAGAGAGAGAGAGGGTATTATTAGCAAACGAGGCCGAAGCGTTGCTGCATTTAATTGCGGTGGAGTCGGTGGAAATGGCAGGTGATTTGAGATAAGCAGGCAACCGAAAGACAATGGCATACATAGCCAGTTATCTAGGGACGTGCCAGGCAGACAGTCTGTGTACTCCGTAAGTTGAGTCTCTTTCACGCCATCGCGAGGCTACCACCTAGGAAAGCAACGAATGTTTGAGCGGTTGGCATTCGCGCAATGTGCTACCTACTCGACAGTGCACTTGCTGTACCTATTTATTACCGACTGTGCACTGGTACTTGTGACGTGACGTGGCTGCCGCTGCACTGTGCACACAACCTGTGATGATCGGGAGGCGCACTGTGCAACCCCCATGCGAGTTGAATGGTTACTGGTAGAGTACGTGGCCCGTCCCCACCTTTTATCGTCAGCACAGCAAAACCTATTTAGAAAGAAGAACAGCAAGGGACGGGAAAAAAGGATTTGAAAGAAAGAAGGAAAATTAGCTTGCGATGGTCCCTACATCCGCCATACCAGTACCCAGTAGCCCGTTGTAAATAGTGTGGTGCTTGAAGTTGTTACTGGTAGCAGAGCGTCGCAAGGTACGTTTGATTTTGCTGTCACCGCACGCTTAAAGCCTGGTATCTGGGTCTCGTACGGAGACGTGGCTGGGACTTTGCTAACGCGGCCAATGGGTGCGAAGTATTGCGGCCAAAGGAGCCACCACGAGCCGTAGCGCACAGATTACCTACTTCTGCGAGAATACCCATTTATTAAGCAAAGTATCTGTTGCAACTTGCTGATGATTTGTGGTCACCTGCCAATTTAGCGTCCGCAATCATTGAAACCCCTGATACATAAATTGGCTGAGTGGAAATGAAAAGTACCTACGTCTCGGCACAGTGCACTCAGCACTGTGACCTCTCACCGAGGGTTTGGCGTGCCATACCCCTGACCCTTGCTTGTACCTGCTCTAGTGCCTGGCCAGCATCCACCCCTCGAAAAAAATGCCCTGCCTCTCCCACCTTTGCCCACTCCCCTTCTCCCCCCCCCGTCCCAGTGCTCGCTCGCCGCCTCCTCCCCTTTCAACAAAACAACCAAACGCCCTCAGGTCACTCTTTCGTTCTGCGTTCTAGCGCTCATCTTCCCCGTAGGTAGTCATCGTCGCTCACTTCTTCCCTTTGATCCATCACTCTTTGTTCAGTTGGGTCATTTCTCTATTTTCCTCATCACGCCTGTTCTTCTTTTCTCCCTTGTTTCGACATCTCATCCCTCCCGGCGTCCGCCTCTAGCTGTCGCCCCCTATTCCACTCGACGACCAACATCGGCCATATACTCAAGAGCCGCTGTGAAAGCAACGGGCACATCTCAACCAGTACCAAGCTCACAAACGTCTCGAGAAACAGATCGTCGCCCTCTTTAGTTGAACTTGGCTGTCGTGGATCTTTGCCCGCTGCATCTGCCGCCCGCTCCCCGACAGAGCTTGAATCGAATCGCTTGACGCCCTGCCCAATCGCGAACCCAGACTCAGCCAAAACCGACGCGACACATTGGTTCTTCCGCCCTCGTCCTTTGAGTGGCTCGCCTTGCTCATTCACATTCCGCCAAGATGAAGTCTTCGTTCACTGTTGCCCTACCCATCATGGCTGCCGCCCGCGCCTTCGCCAACGCCCACTCCAACTTGCACCATGCTCGCGTCCCTGTGCCCGTTGAAAGTGGTATGCCCCGAGCTGGCGTTGAAACGCTTCAGGGCTGCTTCTCGAGCGTGGGCAACATGACCAACGAAAACATCGACACCCAATATCTCTCAAGTGGTAGTTGCAACAAGGTTTGCAAGGGCAAGAACCTGCCAGTTGCTGCCATCGCGCCCCAGGCTTGCTACTGCGGCTATGTATACCCACCCGATGACGATAAAATCGATTCGACAAAGTGCGATTACCCTTGCAACGGTTTCGACAAGGAGATGTGCGGTGGTCTCAAAGACGCCTATTCAATCTACAACATGGGCATCGTTCTGGCTCCCGGCTCGTACAGTGCTTCTTCTTCCTCATCTTCTGCCTCTTCGACAGCTACTCAGGGCAGCTCCTCGGCAGCATCGACATCGACTGCTGGCACAACGCAACCACCGAGCACCGAGACTGGAAATTCTGACAAGTCTGGCGGTGGTCCCAATGTTGCTGCCATTGCCGCCGGTGTCGTTGTTGGTGTCGTGGTTGTTGCCGCCATCATCGGTGCCGTTATCTTCTTCATTCGCCGAAAGCGCAACGCCGAAATCGAAGAGGAGCACCGTCGCAACGCCGCCGTCAATGCCTTTATCAGTGGCTCCAAGCCTCCCAGCACTTCTGGCGGTATCTCCATTACCGACTCGCGCCTGGACCCAGTCATGGCTCACCGTCGTCTCAGCGACGGCAGCATAGCCGACAACCAGGACTACTCTCGCAAGATCCTTAGGGTATGTTGATGGGGTTACTGACTGGCAAACACGCTACCTAGCTAACCGCTTTTTGATCCAAGGTCACCAACGCATAAGCTCATCCTTGTAACGTCACCACGAGCAGATGCCCCCGAATAATACCTCGACCTCTCTTGTTTTTTTATCTTGTCACTGGCATTCACGGCGTTTAAAGGTTTTGCTGCTTATGTCCATTGGTGGATCCAATGGTCGATGATCAGGCGGCGTTTCGTCACTCCCTACAATTTTGCCTATCTTTTTAACTTTTTTTGCCTCTTCACAATGACAACGTGGAGATGGGCTTGCACCGTTGTGGAAGCGACTGGCATAGTGCCAACGAAGTTGACACGTTGGGATATAGAAAGCCAGAAGCTAAGTGCAATTTGGTACACTCGACCAACCATCTCTTTACTTCTCACCCTGGTCCGATTTTGGTTTGCTCTTTTGTTTTGTCTCTTGGCATGGGGCATGGGAGCCTATGGGATGTATCTAGCAGCTTCGCGGCGGAAATAAAAGACGAATATAACGCAGCATACTCCATCGTGACTTTGCATCCCGGCTACAGTGGTATGAACAGTCACATAAAGGGGCTAAGACCACTTCCAGCTAACAGCTCTCATGGTGGCGCCACATCCAAATTTTGTCAAACCTCTCAAACTCTGTTCAAAGCCACAAAGATCAAATTCTTCGCCTGATCATTTCACCGCGATATATTGCCTTTGCATTTTTTGTTTCTTTCAAAATTCATCGCCGTTCCCTTGCGTTGATCTATACTCTTCCCGTGTGCGCATCACCACGACCAACTCTCTATCATGAAGCGTCCTTCGACTGCTCTCGTGCTTGGCATAGCAGTCCTCGGCAAGGGTGACGGCTATGGCGAGTCTACTACGATAAATTGTACATGTTCTGTGTATTCGACCACCTCTACCTTTACAAGTATCGAGTATGCAGCCTATGTGCCGCTGAGGACCACCACCACCACCTGCACGTCAACGAACAATGAAGCGCAACCTACAGGCGAATTCTCACCACTCTACACGGTACCAGGCAGTCACTCTTCCGAATCGACGCCCGGTCACAGCAGCACCAGCGGATATACTCCCGTCAGCCCTACCAATTCTGCTTCTGCTAGCAACGGTCCATACGCGACGCCCTACCACCCGCTGGCCAACTGCACCAGCAACAAGACTGTATCCATGCCCGTCCCACTAGAGGGCAGCCAGCGGCCCTCTTCCATCGTGCCCGACGAGGCCATCGACCAGATCGACGAGGAGGCCCTCAGCGAGCCCGCCAAAGACCAAGAAGGCAATCCGCTCCCGCAGCGCTTCGGGCTCGAGGCGCTGCAGAAATTCGTCGACGATCTGCCCTACGCGCAGTGGCAGTGGCCGCGGCTCCCCACGCCCGGCAGCAGCCGCCCCATCACGCATTCGCCCGACGAGTTCCGGGATACAGTGTGCACAGGCGACCTCATCGACCGGTACGAGGAGCGCCGCGCGTCGCGCCACCTCGACCACTTTTGCAACCGCTGGCAGCTGCCCTGGGAGCGCCTGTACGCGAGCACGTCGGGCAAGACGACGCTCTTCATGTGCCCGTTTGGTGGCCTCCGCAACTGCAGCCTCGCACTATACCAGGCGGCGAGCGCGCACCTCGACCGCGAGTGCGGGCCCAGCGGCACCGGATACGTGCATGTTCGTAAGCTGCGTATCGGACGGGAAAGGCCGTCGTGGAACGTGACGTTTTGCCCGGGGATTAACTTCTCGCCGCTGCACGACTATCGCATCGACCAGGCTGAGGTGCTGGTGGAAGGCAGGCTGTACGAGGAGTGGCAGGTTTTGAACAGGAGAAGGCAGATTAGGAAGGAGCTTCAGCCAAAGGACATCAATGAGGGAAACGACGCGGAGCCCTGAATCAGAACTCGGTTTGATGGGTCGTTTGGCGGCTTTCCCTCACTGAAACGCTATGCGGAGGGCGCCATGGAACAATTTCTTGCAAGGCTCATGTATTGAGTGAGGTTGTGTTGGCCAGGGACGTAGTTTTTTCATGATTGAAATAAAAATATTTCTGTTTCAACACGGTGATGGGTTAGAAAATTGCAACGGCACTTCCAGAAGTCAGCCATGTCACCTTGTCCTCGATGCCCTCCTTCTCAAAGTCCTCGGCCAGCTCCTTGCCTTGCTGGCTAAAGTGAAGCCACAAAAGTTCGCAAATGCGCCAAACAAAGTGTCACAGATGTGAAGATTGCAGGAAGGAAGAAACAAACCCAAAGGAAGCAGCGGAATCGCGGCCGGTATAAAGAGATTCAGGGTAGGGTCGTTCAATTATCACGTGATGCTCTCGGCGGGAAGCTCATCTCAGTAACGCGTCGTGCAAAAAGCTGTGCTACGCCGGCGAGGAATACTTAAACAACACCCGAGCTGCATAAACAAACACGTCGACATATTAATTCCTGATCTATTACCCATAACCCATATTCTCATTTTACGCGATACTGATCTGGTCAAAACTTCCCACTGAGCAAAACAAATTACGACGATTTGAGCTGGGTCTGCGCCCAAGCAGCTTGACTTCATCATGACCTCTGCAACAGCTCCACGTATACGACGGACCACACAACATACCATCTTCACGTAAGAATCAGGTCATTTGAGACCGAAGTCTACTGCAATTGCTCACGCGTGATGACAAACGACAGATACAATCTCTCCCGACGCATACACGATGTGCAAACCTACCCGATTCAGTCTCCTCAAGGTGCAGCCATCCTGATCTACGGACACGAAACCGGCGCGACCGTTGTATGGCGCGGCGGCCGTCGCTTCAAGCCCTCCAAGAAACCGGAGCCTGCAAAGCAGCACCAGAATGGAGGCTCTGGTGATGCTAGCGTCATGGTGATTGACTCTGACGACGAGGAGCCAACCAAGACGACTCCGCGCGCCAGTGCGTTTGTGGATAAGCCCGAGTTTGAAGCCTCGACCGAACAAGGGCCATATCCTGAAATTATCCAGACTCTGGACCTCACATTCGGCACATCAATCCTGCATGTTGCCGTCTTGCCTGACAGCCCCAACACAGCCAGCGGCGCGGCTACCGGCACCGCGCTGCACAGCGACAAGATCATCTTTGCAGTGTCGTGCGCCAACAACGATGCATATGTGGTAGTGCTACCAAGTACGCCGCCATCGCCGGACAGCAAGGCGCGCCCAGAGCTGCGCGTCGACCTGCTGGCCGGACAGGCTGGCTCCGGGGCCTGGGGAGAGTCCCTCATTGCGCTGGGCGGCCAGACGAGACCGAGCAATGGTCTTGCCATTGCACTGGCCAAGACATCTTCGACACAGCCGCCGAGCCCGTCTCGACTAATCGTCGCTGCACACTCCAAGCAGGCCTCTGGTGTTTTGCAGCTCTGGGACGTTGCGCTCGATGCAAAAGCAGAGCGGCCGCTTGAGCCGTTTCAAACAGAGTACCTGCCCAGCCCATTGAAGAAAATCTCCTTCAACCCTACACACAGCACACAGCTCCTTACTGTATCTGCTACCGACGCTACGCGGATCTACGACTACGCTACTTCTTCTATACCCAGTGACCCCGAAGCTACTGGCCCATTTCCCAGCCAGGGCTCGTGGCTTCTTTCCCTATATCAGCCATTTGCAAAACCGTCGGTGTCGAGGAAACCGATCCTCGATGCCGCCTGGATAGCAAGAGGCCAAGCAGTCTTTGTACTGCTTGCTGATGGCATGTGGGGAGTCTGGGACATTGATGGTGTGAGTCCGCGGTCTGCTAACGCGAACATGTCGACAAAACTTAAGTCAGGTGTTCGTGGTGCGGCTCTGACGGCATTTAGCATTTCGGGCTACATCGAAGGCACAGGCTCTCTGCGGAGCATAGCCACCCAACAAAAGGAGTCGCAGCAGGGCGAGTTTGCACCCATGACACCGCATACTCGCAAACAAGCGACTGCTTCGCTGACATCTACAAACACGCTAGACAGACTTGCTAGCGTGCACGGAAGTGTACGAACGGTAGCGATTTCATCGTTTAAAAAGTCCTCATACGATGAAGCCTTGGTCCTGTGGGTCGGTAGCCTGGAGCATGTCTGTGTGGTGCCTGCCATCCTTCAGTTCTGGGAATCGCAACTGAACAAGGGATCCGCTGGCGGTGTGAACATTTTCAGCGGCAGTGCGCCTACAAGAATGACGAAGCTCGCTGATTTAGCTACTGGCCTACTAGGTGAGCCTTGCTGTGGCGTCGATCTGATCCCTGCACCCAGGTCTAGTGCGGCTGATGGCGGCATGAATGTCGAGGTGGTCATCCGCGGTGAGTCACGACTGGTCATTGCCCGGGACAGCGATGACAGTGGCAGCAAGAAGCTGGTGTTGCACCGATCTAGACGTCTCTTCTCCAAGGAGCACCCGAATGCCATTATCGTGCATGGCGAGAAGGACAAGGCCCCGCCGAAGCTGTCGTTTAATCTCAGCACAGCCAAGGCCGGATCGCTGCGGCTCAAGGCGGCGGCCCCCGTCAGCGAGGATCAGGAGATGGGCGAGGGAACCTTGGCTGCGTCGTCGCGGCCAAATGTTGGCTTTGACTTTGCTAGCACGCTCAGCGCTGCGGCGGACGCGACGTCGGACATTTCACGCGATGTCGAGGCTGAGATGCTCGGAATTATGGAGATTGATCAAGCCTTGGACGCCTTGGAAGGAACCCCCACGAGGAGCCGAAAGAGGGTGTTCTTTGATGAGTGATTGAGCCAGCCGAGGCTTTGAAGGGATGCCGATCCAGGGCGGGACAGGGATGCATGGTTGATGAGCAACAACATGGGTCAAGCTAACGAATCTCGAGAAAACAGACACGTCGGGCATGCAGAGAAGGTTCTGTTTACGAATGTTCATAGGTGGTTCAGTCAAAGGATAATTGTACGATACCCTTTTCTCAAGACCAGCACAAAGAGCAAAAACGAGACACGGCGAAGTTGACGTACGCGTGAATGGTTCCATAACGATGTGGATTGTTTCTTTGTTCCGCACGGCAAGGTGGAGCGCAAGGCGAGATCAATCCTTGACGACTCTGTATTCCGAGCGGTATATTAAAAATCATGACCAGAGCACGGGCTTTCTACGCGGCGGGACGAGGTAGTGGAAAAGTAGAAGCTCGATTTGTACGCCACCAGCCTGACCTGGCAGCACAACTTGCGGTCCAAGCTATGAAGCCGTCTCCTGGCGGAGCTTTGGCGCAGCAGGGCCTCTCTATTCATGTCGGCTTTGGCAACGCTCTTGTGAAACATTTACTATATATGTAGTGGAATATGAAAATAAAATCAAAGCCTTGTACACCCTAATACATTTTGGGTGCAGTTGGTGAGTTGCTCACAAAGTGACCACGGACGAGCGTCGCGAGAAAAGTGGAACCACTTAAAGCATACCCCCGCGACACGCGCCGCACGCGTTGCCAACCTCTCGTTTACAGGGTCAGCTTCAGCTTTTTCTGCAATCATTTTTGAACACTATACACCTCAGTATCAAGCAGCAAAATCAACGTAGGCATAGGGCAGCGGAGGATTCTTCAGACACTCGTCGCCATCATGGGTATCAAGCAGCTTTTCCAGATCATCAAGGAGGAAGCTCCCGATGCTATCAAGGAAGGCGAAATCAAGAACCATTTTGGTCGCAAAGTTGCCATTGTGGGTGTTACAGACCTCTACAACGTCAGCATACTGAGTTAAGGCTAACTGCAGAATCTTGCAACAAAAACAGGATGCGTCGATGAGCATCTACAGCTTCCTCATCGCCGTGCGCTCCGACGGCCAGCAGCTCATGAACGACACGGGCGAGACGACGTCGCACCTCATGGGCATGTTTTACCGCACGCTGCGCATGGTGGACAATGGCATCAAGCCTCTATACGTGTTTGACGGGGCGCCGCCCAAGCTCAAGTCGGGGGAACTGGCCAAGCGCTTCCAGCGCAAGCAGACGGCGCAGGAGGGCCTCGAGGAGGCCAAGGAGACGGGCACGGCCGAGGACGTGGAGAAGTTTTCGCGCCGGACCGTCCGCGTCACGCGCGAGCACAATGCCGAGTGCCAGCGCCTGCTGAAGCTCATGGGCATCCCCTACATCGTCGCGCCGACCGAGGCCGAGGCGCAGTGCGCGGTGTTGGCCAAGGCGGGCAAGGTGTATGCGGCGGCGAGCGAGGACATGGACACGCTGTGCTTTGACTCGCCGATCCTGCTGCGGCACCTGACGTTTAGCGAGCAGCGCAAGGAGCCGATCCAGGAGATTCACCTGGACAAGGTGCTCGAGGGGCTCAACATGGAGAGAAAACAGGTAGGGCCACCCAGAAAGACTGCTTTTCTGATAATGTACCGTTATTAATGTGCTGCACCCAGTTCGTCGATCTCTGCATCCTACTCGGCTGCGATTATCTCGACCCAATCCCGAAAGTCGGCCCCACGACGGCCCTCAAGCTCATACGCGAATACGGCAGCCTGGAAAAGGTGGTCGAGGCCATGGAGAGCGACTCCAAGAAAAAGTATACCATCCCCGAGGACTGGCCGTACAAGGACGCGCGCGACCTCTTCTTCGAGCCCGACGTGCGGCCCGCCGACGACCCGCTGTGCGACGTCAAATGGGACAAGCCCGACATGGATGGACTGGTGCAGTTCCTGGTGGCAGAGAAGGGCTTCTCCGAGGACCGTGTGCGCAGCGGCGGCGCGCGTCTGGAGAAGAAGCTCAAGAGCTCGCAGCAGGCGCGCCTCGAGGGCTTCTTCAAGGTGATGCCCAAGACGGAGGCGGAGAAGGCGGCGCACAAGCGCAAACTGGACGAGAAGAATGAGGAAAAGAAGAAGAAGCAGAAGCAGGAGAAGAAGGACAAGGCGGCGACCAAGGGCAAGCCGCGGGGAGCGTGAGTGCAGGGAATGGCTGGAGGATGCAAAAAATTTTTGTGTGTACACCATATGTTGCTTTTATGGGCTTTTTGCTTGGGGGTTTTCTGTTTGCAACACAAGGCGTAAAAGGTAACGGGTCAAGAGGGACAGCCGAGGGTACAATCTGCGTGTACAATTGCATTAATGATTATTTGGTGAATTTGTAGTTGCTCTCATGCATCCCCATTTCGGCCCCAATCTAGTTGGTGTAAAACTGCATGTCTTGCGCAAATGCGACATTTACAGCGCGAAAGCATAGCCCGACTTGACATTTCGTGTGCCGAGTGAGCATCTGGGTACTGTGAGCTGTGAATCGGACCATGAAACTCAGGTGGTCAATCATGGCCTGGCTCGGCCCAGGCATGACCGCCGCGGCAGTGGGCGGCCGGTGCCGGCTGTTAATAGTGCGGCTCCCCGGGGAGCTCTCGGCGGGTCACCGGACATGGTTTCCCAAAGGGGACAGGTCAGTTTCGTCGCGCTTGGGCGCACCTCTAATCCAGCCAGTAAAGCGTCGTGCATATTGCATCTTGACCAACCCTGCCTGGCCTTATTATGCACTGTTTGGGGTCCAGTACGGTAAATAGTACCATGTGCGCCGCCCGTTGCTGTTCCGCAGCCTCGGCATCTTGCCATGTGTTGCAGCAGGAAACCCACTACGCCACACTAAATGCGACTGGCAGGACCCTATTTAGATACTAAGAACTAACAAGGGTGGCAAGGTGGGCTTGGCCACATCTTTTCTTCACATGTCAGCAGAGAGCCCCGGGGCTGCTGCTTCCGGAGGACCCAGCCGTGACAGGTCAGGCGCTGGACCACTCACAGCGGTCGGGTTACAGTACATGTTTGAACACCACAGCCCGGTAAGCTAGGAATGGATTCTTGGCCACGATTATGCACACGTGTGCGTCCGTCATGAGGCCTCGCTCGAGGCCGCCTAGCTTTTGACGTTTTTGGGTCACCGGCAACTGGACTACTACCAGAGGCTTTTGCTGTCCTCTGACCGAAAAGGCATCATAGACAGTTCGGCGTTCCCCGGCGCGAGTCCATGGTATTAGCAAAAAATATAGCATGCTGGGGGAAGCTGGCTGGCACACCAAGGTATACATACGTAGACGCCGCCCGCTGGTTCCGCCCTAGTCGCATGTGATTAACATGAGCAGCAATCCCTCTGCAAGGACTATCTTACAGTGTAAGCTGAACCGTGCTCCAAGTTCCTATACCCCAGGTTTTCTATCCTCTGCATGGCTTACAAAACCTTCCCGCCCCCCCATCTTCCTCCATCTTCCTCCCTTTTTTCTCTCCATCATCTTTCTTTTTTATACCCTTCCTTCTCGGAACTCAGTCTGTTTACGATACACCACACAGACACCATGTCCAAAACATTCACCGTCAGCGACGTCGCTACGCACAACAAGGCTGACAACCTCTACATCATTGTCGACGGCGACGTCTATGATGTCACAAAGTTCCAGGACGACCACCCCGGCGGCAAAAAAATTCTGCAGCGCGTCGGTGGCAAGGACGCCTCGAAGCAGTTTTGGAAGTACCACAACGAGGGCATCCTGAAGAAGTGGCACGGCCGCCTGCACGTCGGCTCCCTCGACACCAAGCCGGCGCCGGCGCCGGCGCCCGAGCCCGTACCGGAGCCGTCGCCCAAGACAGTCGCGGCCGCGCAAAAGGAGGCGTCACGCGCGAGCTCCGAGGAAGAAAACGCCGATGCGCTCGAGCCCTTTGGCGCACAGATCCCGTTTAGCGACCCCGGCTGGTACCAGGGCCAGCACTCGCCGTACTTTAACGAGACGCACGCCGCGCTGCGCGCCGAGGTGCGCGCGTGGGTCGACAACGACCTCGAGCCCAACGTTACCGAATGGGACGAGGCAAAACGCGTGCCCGAGGAGGTGTACAAGGAGATGGGCCGCCGTGGCTACCTCGCCGGTCTGCTCGGCGTCAAGTACCCGACAGAGTACGCGAGCGGCGTCAAGTCGGTTGCGCCCGAGAAGTGGGATCTCTTCCATGAGATGCTGCTGACTGACGAGCTGTGCCGCACCGGCTCTGGCGGCTTCATCTGGAACCTCATCGGCGGCTACGGCATCGGCGCGCCGCCCGTCATCAAGTTTGGCCAGCAGGCGCTCAAGGACCGTGTGCTGCCCGGGCTGCTCAGCGGCGACAAGCGCATCTGCCTTGCCATTACGGAGCCCGATGCCGGCTCCGACGTCGCCAACCTGACGTGCGAGGCCAAGCTCAGCGAGGACGGCAAGCACTTCATCGTCAACGGCGAGAAGAAGTGGATCACCAACGGCATCTGGGCCGACTACTTTACAACAGCTGTTCGCACGGGCGGGCCCGGCATGAACGGCGTCTCGCTGCTACTGATTGAGCGCACCGAGGGCGTTAGCACGCGCCGCATGGACTGCCAGGGCGTGTGGTCGTCGGGCACGACCTACATCACCTTTGAGGACGTCAAGGTGCCTGTCGAGAACCTGCTCGGCAAGCAAAACCAGGGCTTCCGCGCCATCATGTCCAACTTCAACCACGAGCGCATCGGCATCATCATCCAGTCGCTGCGCTTCTCGCGCGTGCTCTTTGAGGAGTCGGTCAGGTACGCCAACAAGCGCCGCACCTTTGGCAAGAAGCTCATCGACCACCCCGTCATTCGCATGAAGCTCGCGCACATGGCCCGCCAGACCGAGGCCTCGTACAACTGGCTCGAAAACGTCGTATATCAGTGCGAGAAGATGCCCGCCACCGAGGCCATGCTGCGCCTCGGCGGGCCCATTGCCGGCCTCAAGGCCCAGTCCACCCTGACCTTTGAGTTTTGCGCCCGCGAGGCCAGCCAGATCTTTGGCGGCCTGGCGTACTCCCGTGGCGGCCAGGGCGCCAAGGTCGAGCGCCTGTACCGTGACGTCCGCGCCTACGCCATCCCCGGTGGTAGCGAGGAGATTATGCTGGATCTCAGCATGAGACAGAGCATGCGCGTGGCCAAGGCCATGGGCATGAAGCTGTAAAGATGGGGAAAATGGAAATTCTTTTTTTTTTTCAGTCTTTAAAATGACAGGGGCGTACCAGGGCGCGGCGCAGTAAATATGGCAAAGGGCTTGCTAGTAAGTCTGTCTGTATGAGTACCATGTATTTACTCGGGTTGGGAGTTACGCACCCAACTCTCATCTTCTCCTTTGTCCCAATTTGCATCACATTGCATCGATAGACTTGACATGAAGATTACCTATATATCCAATTAACCTTTTTGAATCGGTGTTTTCGTTACAGTTTGTTGCATTGTTGTGCAAGGCGGCTTGTGGCTGAGCAGGCTTCAATCTTCCCCGTTGTTTCACCGACTCTGACTATATCGATGGAACATGTGTAAGATTACCCACCATATGAAAACATCAATATTGGGTTTTCCTCGTTTGCTGCATGTCGTATGAGGTGACGGGAAGTCGCACAGGGCGCTACACTGTGATTCTCGATGCAGCACCGGTCCGCCATCCTCACTATGAAATTGGCCATGAAATCGTCGACTCATAAGAACTCGATCAGCAATCTTTTCGTCGGCATCACAGTGCACATATCTGTAATTGCCTTATCTCACCTCACATCTACACAGCTACCCACACACACACACACTCAGCCACCCGAAGCTCCAGCTTCGGTGTACGGCAACCCCGCGTTCACGTGACCCGTTGGCCCAAGTGTCAGGTCGACCCAGACTTGCTCACGTTCCAACCGGTTCCAGCTACAAGCGCACGCCTGGAACATTCCTCTCAATCAACATTTCACCAGAACCTCCCCTCCAACCTCTACAGCTCCGCACGAACTCAGGGCTTCACCAGTACCCGAATCTCCGAACTAGCCAAGAAGAACCGCAATCCGCGTCTTCTTTCGTACTTGTTGCAGATCTCCTCTAAACTCTTTACCTTGCCCTTTTCCGCCCAAATATCCGAGGTGGAAAAAAATTCCCAACAGCGAACCTCCCTTCAAACACACACGCACTACCAACAAAGTGCATCCGTGCAACGAGGGCCAATTTTGCATTGGCTTGTCGTTAGATTCCTACGAAATTGTCTCTCATAACCATTGATATATCATATACTGCCCGCCGGCAGCTCACGGCATTATGACAGATCAGCTAGTGGATAAGCTGAGAAGCACTCAGATCAGGTCCGATTCTACCTTGGCCATGCCGCCCGATCGTTCTGGAGCTTCTGCTAACATTGTCCGCCCGGATTGTAGCAGTGAGAGCTCCTCGCCTGCCCCCGGCGATGATTGGAAGAAGAGCTTGAAGATTCCCGCCAAGGATAACAGACAACAAACAGAGGTTTGTACTACTCTCCACCGACCCAACACATGCGACCTGGGAACCTATCTTGAGATGTATTGCCGTCACCATCAGGAGCCATCAACTAAAACCTCGACTCTAGGATGTGACGAAAACAAAGGGACTCGAATTCGAAAATTTCGCGCTCAAGAGAGACCTTCTCATGGGCATCTTTGAAGCTGGCTTCGAGAAGCCGTCTCCGATTCAAGAGGAAGCTATCCCTGTCGCCCTGACTGGGCGCGATATCCTCGCCCGAGCAAAGAACGGTACCGGCAAGACGGCTGCCTTTGTCATCCCCGCCCTCGAACGCATCAATCCCAAAGTCAACAAAATTCAATGTCTCATCCTCGTTCCCACCAGAGAGCTGGCCATGCAGACCTCGCAGGTTTGCAAGACGCTCGGCAAGCATCTCGGTGTCAATGTCATGGTCACCACTGGTGGCACGGGCCTTCGCGACGATATCCTCCGGCTTGCGGAGCCTGTCCATGTTGTGGTTGGAACTCCGGGTCGTATTCTTGACCTAGCAGGAAAGAACGTTGCTGATCTGAGCGAGTGCCCCATGTTTATCATGGATGAGGCTGACAAGCTCCTGTCTGCCGAGTTCACCCCCACGATTGAGCAGCTTCTCCGGTTTCACCCCAAGGATCGCCAGGTCATGCTCTTCTCAGCTACCTTCCCTCTGTCCGTCAAAGACTTTTCCGACCGCAACATGTCCAGCCCCTACGAAATTAACCTAATGGACGAGCTGACCCTGCGTGGTATCACCCAATACTACGCATTTGTTGAGGAGAAGCAAAAGGTGCATTGCCTAAACACTCTCTTCTCGAAGCTGCAGATCAACCAGTCCATTATCTTCTGCAATTCCACCAACCGCGTCGAACTCCTTGCCAAGAAAATCACCGAACTTGGCTACTCGTGCTTCTACAGCCACGCGCGCATGCAGCAACAGGCTCGCAACCGCGTCTTCCACGACTTCCGCAATGGTGTTTGCCGTAATCTCGTTTGCTCTGACCTCTTGACTCGTGGCATCGATATCCAAGCTGTCAACGTCGTCATCAACTTTGATTTCCCCAAGAATGCCGAGACCTACCTGCACAGAATTGGTCGTTCCGGTCGATACGGCCATCTTGGTCTTGCCATTAATCTCATCAACTGGGAGGATCGCTTCAACCTCTACAACATTGAGCGCGATCTAGGCACTGAAATTCAGGCTATTCCTGCAAGCATTGACAAGAGCCTGTACGTGTACGAGAACCCCGAGAGCATTCCTCGACCCGTCTCCAACCTTTCCAAGGCTGCTTCTCTGCAGCAGGGCCAAGCTCTTCTTCCTCAGCAGCCTCAGTCGCAGCAGGGTAACTGGCAGACCCAGGGCCAGCATAATGGAAACTTCAACCGTGGACGCGGTCGTAGTCGGGGAGGCTATCGTGGTCGTGGCGGTGGCAGTGGAGGCGGTGGCCGTGGTCGCGGCCCTGTCCAGCTCCAAGACTAATTTCTCAACCACATGAATATGATTGGTGATGGATGTGGAGCAGGAGTTGGTTTTCGGAATTTGCTTTTTTGAGCATGAGCAGCAAGCTTTTGTTTGCGGATTTTGCTCTTTCTTTTTGATATTTTTTTTCCTGGAACGGGGCAGGAAACTATACAGCCATGTTGGATTGTACAATATTGGCACGATCTCTTTTGGCGAACGGACGGAATGGCGAATCGGGCTGCATTGCTTACGAACCTACGACTGATTACAGCCCAATTGGGGCAATTTCCCTGGGCGCGAGGGAATGCACAAAGACTGCGCTTTCTAATTTCTGCGCTCTTGCATAGATGACACTGACGAGCCTGCATGGACGGGCGATTTTCGGTAGCACCTTGGGCTGCTACACGACGAGCGAGGAACCACAAATTTGGAGGGCAGCAAGCAGAATTGCCTATTGCTAGAGGCTTACATTTGACGAGCTCTTGCCTATGGCTATGCCGGGATAAAAAGTCGGAGAGACTTTTTGATATTGGTGGTTTGTTTCAACCGACTCTATGGGCATTCTTTGCGCTTTTTCGACTTGATATTGGGACAGGCTTCTGGTTTATCGAGGTTGTGAGCTGGATTGGATGGGGTGTTGTGGGCATGGTACCTTTTTTTATGATATCACTCATGTTTCACGGACGGGCAATGAAGGAGTTGGCAACAGGGGATGAACTGTTGAACAAGGCGTGGAGAGGTTTACAAAAGGTATTCAACACACAAAGGACAATAGGCTAAGAAGGTGGTTGCCTGTTGCTGGCTGCGCAGGAGGGAATATGAAGGCGATATACCCAAGCGGAAGACACGAGGAGTCCGCGGATGACAATGACAAAAAAACAGAAAAAAATCAGAGAGGTGGCAATGGTTCTCGTCTACGAGTGCTCGCGGGCTGTTCTCGCGTTGGCGGTTTGCCATTACGGGACTTTGGCGCGTGGTGAGTACGGGACTTGGCAAATAACTAGACAATACAATCAAGGAGGGCAGTTGCTCTCCTTCCCTCTCTCGCAAAAAGGAGTCTAGATAACTTGAAAGTGTTTCGTAAAGAAATGTCTGAGCCTCTACTATGTCACGAACGCGTGCTTGAACAAGCAGCGTCGAGCTAGCCAAATCCCACCTGCAGACCGAGCAGTGGCAAAAGCCAATCCTCGGATGGAACGCCAACTTACAGCCACTCGCAACCACTCGCGTGGTGATCATGACGCTTTATTCCAATGGTTTAGGGAGAATCGGCTCCATCAGGAGTTCTTCCTGGTTGGTTGCTTCCCTCTTAACCGAAAAAGCATTTGAAGCGGGCATCAGCATGCTGGGCAAACCATCTAAAAGCTAGCTTTCTAGGGAAAAAAAAAAAGCTGGTTGGATACTTCATGCTTAAGACATAATTCTCTACCAGCAAAAGTTTGTCATCATAAAATGGAAAATTCCCCTGGGGGTAAATTTGGGGATATTGGTGACTCGTCCACACCACTTACACGCCTTCAACATACCGACCGTAAAGAGCAAAAGGTGGGTGGGTCCAGCTTCATCATATCCATTTTGGGACAATCCAGCCAAGCGAGCAGATGCACGTGACTTTTACCACTTTACCCCACCATTAGGGTCATGGCCCACCAAATCACTCAAAATTTAGCTTGCGCAGGGCAAAAAAATTCCGCGTGTGAAATTCATCGTGCCGCCGGAGCCGTTTTCCCAAGCCCAGTACTCTGCATCACCAAATTTCGAGCCGTCCGACGAATCGAGGTACGCCTACCCAACGACACCGTGTCCCCAAACACCAGTCTCCCCAACATCACCGGCCCCCTTTGGGATACTAACAATCCACTCCCTAGTCCCCCCCAAAATCATTCGCAATGGCTTCGCGACCTACCGTCTCCATCATTGGCAAGGATGGTGCTCCCACCGGAGCTACCCACGCCATTCCCGCCGTCTTCTCGAGCCCTATCCGTCCCGACATCGTCCAGAAGGTGCACACCGGCATGGCCAAGAACAAGCGCCAGCCCTACTCCGTGAGCGAGAAGGCCGGTCACCAGACCTCTGCTGAGTCTTGGGGAACTGGTTAGTTGAAGTCCCCGTTTTTGGAAGAGGTTGAGATGCTGCTGCAACGAGGAATCGCCACGAGAGTAAAAAGGAAGAAGAAAAGGTCGAGAGGGTGAGAGAAAAAGGAAGAGGAGTTACAGACGATGAGCCTTTTGAACCGAAACTCGTGGCGGGATCGATCCAGCGTCGGGACTGCTGCCAAACGACCACGATGGGAGACCGAGATTAAATCAACTAACCGATGCATCACAGGCCGTGCTGTTGCCCGTATCCCCCGTGTCTCTGGCTCTGGTACTCACCGTGCCGGTCAGGCCGCCTTTGGTAACATGTGCCGCTCCGGCCGCATGTTTGCGCCCACCAAGATCTGGCGCAAGTGGCACGTCAAGATCAACCAGGGCCAGAAGCGCTACGCGACCTGCTCCGCGCTCGCCGCCTCGGCCGTGGCTCCTCTCCTCATGGCCCGCGGCCACCAGATCATGACGGTCGCCGAGGTGCCGCTCGTCGTCGACTCCGAGGTGATTGGCGCCGACGGCGCCGTCAAGACGGCCGCCGCCACGGCGCTCCTCCGCGCCGTCGGCGCCGGCCCCGACCTCGACAAGGTCAAGGGCTCCAAGAAGCTGCGCGCCGGCAAGGGCAAGCTCCGCGGCCGCCGCCACCGCCAGCGCCGCGGCCCGCTCGTCGTCTACAACCCCGAGACGGACGGCAAGGACCTCGTCAAGGGCTTCCGCAACATCCCCGGCGTCGAGACCTGCCCCGTCAACGCGCTCAACCTCCTCCAGCTCGCCCCCGGCGGCCACCTCGGCCGCTTCGTCGTCTGGACCTCGTCCGCCTTCCAGGCCCTCGACGACATCTACGGATCCACCACCGAGGCCTCGGCCCACAAGCGCGACTTCCTCCTGCCCTCCAACGTCGTCTCCCAGGCCGACCTGTCCCGCCTCATCAACTCGTCGGAAATTCAGAGCTCGCTCAACGCCCCCAAGGGCGACGCCACCACCAAGCGCACGGGCGTCCAGAAGAAGAACCCGCTCCGCAACAAGCAGGTCATGCTCCGCCTGAACCCCTACGCCAAGGTCTTCGCCAAGGAGTCCCAGCAGAAGCAGAACTAAGTTTGTCATACTGGGTGTGCAGTGTGGACATGGGGATGACGATTTCTTTCTAGTCTTAGTGCAGGCATGAAACATGGAAATGGAAAATTTAAGAGCTCTTTGTTACATGTGGCATTACCATACTCATTTTTGATGCAGCTCAACTTGACGTCTTTGCTAATTTCAGCAAGCAAAATTCACGGCTTGATCAAATTACTGCATTTGCTTGCGCTGTGCCTGTAGTGCTTCGACTTTTGTCTTGTGTAATGGAAGAAAGTCTTTGACACAATCGTCCCTCATATATGATGCGTAGCCGCTGCAATTATGTCTATATATGTATATATGTAACGTTGGGGTGGTATCAAAAGTCATGGCCCCCAACGTGGCCATCTCGGACGTAACTCACGCCCACCGCCCGCCCACAGGCCTGATGCTTTCATTACTCATCTGCCTCAAAGCCCAGGTTGGCCAAATGTTCAAAATCATCCGACTCGCTGGATGATTTCAGCTCGGCGATTAAACGCTCCATCTCCTCTACGCTCTTGATGCGCCAGAACCTCTGCAGACCGGCCGCGAATCGGCGCGAGCAGGGCTCAATATTCTCCTCCGTCTCTGTGCCAAAGCACAAGCGCAGATAGGCCCACGCCGCCTCTTGTGCAACATGAGGCGTGGCAGCAAACATGGTTCCAGGCGCAGCAATGACCAGCTGCGGCTTATGCGTCAAGAAAATCATGAGCGCCTGGGCCAGGGCCGGGCCGTCGAGGACTGGGACAGAAGTGCCCTCGGCCTGCCATAGCGGATGGTTTTCCAGGTGAATTCGCACCCAGACAAACATGCCACCGCGCGGCCAGTCGTACGACATGATGCGTGTCTTGGTGATGACGCCCCAGTCTGAGTCAAGGTCGTTGATGGGCGTGGATTGCTTGAGTTGGAACAGGCTCTCGTCGAGCAGAGAGCACATGCGCACCATTCTACGCTCATAGACGCCACGCAACCCCTCGAGCCATCGAACCCAGCCGTCTAGTTCCCAGCCTCCAAACTTGGCCTGTTCCTTGGTGCTCAGCAGACGAAATGACTTGATCTTGTCTTTCTGAGACGGGCCCATCAACATCTCGACAACCATTGCCTGCACAAACCCAGAAGGCTGCTGCGTGGTCGTTTCGGTGATTCTTGGGCAAAACGTTAGTATCGGCGTTTGTCACTGGTATGATGCCTGCGCTTACCTTTCCAATCGCTCGATGAAAGCAGGCTGGGCCGTGATCCAGCCTAGTCGACAGCCAGGTGCAATCGTCTTGGAAAAGGTGTCGAGCCTGACGACTCGCCCATCGACATCCATGCTCAGATACGAAGGAATCAAAGAATCGAGAAAGTCATATCCAGTCGGCTTTGGGGGTGTATAAGGAGCGGCAGGCGTGACTACATAACCTCTGGACTCGGCCTCGCGCTCAGCGGCAGAGGCGAATTGCAGATACCAGTATGGGTCATCTTCGACAATAATTACGTCGAAACGCTGGCAGATGGCGTAAATCTCACGTCGTCGCTTCACCGAGATGACGGTGCCGGTTGGGTTATGACCCATGGTCACGGTATATATAAAATGGGGGCGTATTCCGTGTTGGGGATTCCAGTTTTCCAAAACATGTTGCAGACCTCCAGGCCCGTTGGCCAGCATGCCGTCGGAGTCTATGTCAACGGGCACGACCTGAACTCCTCGAGGCTCGACACAAGCGATGGCATTGTTGTAGACATATCGCTCGCACAAGATGCCGGGGCGGCTAGAGACGGGGTCGCGGTCGGGGTTCCAGGAGTTGCTGATGAGCTGGACTGCCTTGGAGAAGCCGTCGGTAGAGCCGCAGGTGATGATGACTTCGGGACCGCCTCGGTACGGGACTGTGGGGTGCAGCAGCTCCCTCGTGAATTGGCGGATCAGAGAGAGAAGCGGAGGATAACCACCAGCGGTGCCGTATTGAAGAGCAGTGGACAGGTCGATACGTTTTAGAGGGTCGGCCTGCGGCGTCGTCTTGGGCACCTTGATGCGCCTTGAAGCTGCGTTCATGTCACTCTCTGGCCGGGGTTTCTCGGAGATGAGCCGACTGCTTTGTCGCGCCGACACGGGGTAATTTGGTGTACATTGGTAGCGATCTGGATTCGCTGTTTGTGCTTCCAGGGTGTCAAAGGGGAAAAGCTGGTCGTTGGGCAAACCTGCAAACAGCAACTCGATTAGCAAGCCATCATCAGGTCGTCGGCGACGCATGCTTTGGGACTGGTGAAAACGGGGCAGGAGAATGATTACCTCCACCAAGGTTTCCAATATTTGGAATGGCAAAGAATCTATAAAACTCCTTGATGGAGCTGGGTGTGCGTCTTTTCGTAATGTCAGAAAAATGGTGGCTCAGGTCTTGCGGCAGAGGAAGCTCGCCCTCGAACCGGTGAGAGGCAGCCATGGGTGTAAAAGACAGAAAGTGTAGAGGTTGAGAAAAGAATTTCTTGGAAAAGGCAAGGCAAGGCGTTTCTGAAAGAGCCGAGTCGTAAAAGGCCAAAAGTGGAGTGAAAAGGGCCGTGCAGTCTGAAGTCGAGGTGAGAGCGTCGGAAACCGTTTATTATTTATGTTGCGCAATAGTCAAAGTTGTCGAGGCTAACGATGGACTATATACTGTTTGTACAAGTCAAGTTCTGTCGACGGTCGGTCCCCAGGGTCCTGGCTTCAGGCTAGGTAATTTTGAAACCGAACCCTTACAAACACTACACGGACCCATTGGGTGATAACAAACAGGGCATATGGCACGTCATTGGCGCAAGACAGAGACAAAAAGGCAAACGCGAGGTGAGCGGGCGGCCGACGGGCGGTATGAGGGCCCTCGGGCGGTTTGTATGGAGTCAAGAGTAACACTAATACTGGTAAAACTAATAAACTAATAAGACGGGGGACAAACCCCCGAGGAGGTGTGCTGTGGGCAGATTCGGGGCTGAATGGCAAACAGTGGAAGAAAGTAGAAAAGCTCACCGTGTACGGAGTACGGATACTGTAGCCACTCAACTATGGAGTAAGCGCCAGAACTTGGCGGGCTAATTTATATCATGAGCTATGGGAGTTGTGGTGGTGGTGGTGGTGGTGGTGGTGGTGGCAAGTTGGCGCTGAGAGCAATGCATGAGACGGATCATGAGGAGAAGTGTCTGCCAAGTATTCATTCATTCATTCATGCATTTGAGCGGCACAGGGTTGTCTGCATACATAATGCTGGAGGACGAGACCAGCTGCATACATTATGCTGCGGGATCGAGGCCGCGACAACCGAGTTGCATGGCCTCGGGGGGGGATGCGCTCAGGTTTTGATACGTACATACATGATGATACTCCGTACATGAGGGGATGGATGGGGTGGAGGGGCGGGCTCAAGGCTTATTCGCAACTTAATAGCTGGCATCGCGACCCGACGGGCCAGAACAAAGAACCTGGCATTTTCCGCGTGGCTGCATGAAATGACAACGGGGAAGGCAGGCAAAAAAGAAGAAGCTACTGGGTACCTAGGTCCTTGCCGTGCGTTCCAGGAGGGGGGGTTCCGAATGCAACGCGGGCAGCGCGATGTGACCACACAAACTTACCAGACAGAGGTGTAGACATTCGGCTTTAAACTGTTGTTGGCGAGCGAGAGGGGGACGCAGAACAATTAGCCTCTACTTGAAGTTCTTCCATTGTCCAAGGTGGAGGGGAAATAGTTGATAGGTTGGAGTCTCTCGATGTAACTCGCTGTTCCGAGTCTTTGCCGGGAGATTATTGAACATGTCAGACTATCAGTATACAATGGCAACAAAGCAAAAAAAATGGTTAGGAAACAGGTACTTTCCAGGCCAGGGGGGGGGGGGTGAGGATCGGCGTATAAGCCTAAATAGAACAGTGTCGAGATCGCTCGGTAGTGGATTCTGACACGCGGCGCCTTGGGCATTGCTTACTTGGTGGGCTTGTTAATTAATCAGCTCTTTTTTTTCTTCTTGTCTCTACCAGTAAATACTCCGTAACTCTGTACTCTGGGCATCTTATGATGCTCATTGCCCTTGACTTGTCGTGGCTATTATAATATGGATTTTGAAAGCTAATTTATGAGTTCACCAGCCGTCTAGCACCACTTGCACTTTTTCTCCCTCGGTTGGTGCCGCTCCAACTCATCAAACTTGCTTTGAGAAAAGACGGAAGAACCGGGCTACGATGCCCGATGATGCGGTGTGAGACGAGAGAGGGGGGGGGGGGACAACGCACAAAGCAAACATGGACAAACGAAAAAAATTCAAAATTAAAAGAGGCCACACAAACTTATGCACGAGAGCGGTCTTGTGTTACCAAGTCTCTACCAATGTTGTCGGGGGTCTGTCTCCGCAGACTCTCTCAACCATCAGAGTAGGTACCTACCATCAGAGAGGGAACCTACCATCAGAGAGGGAACCTACCATC
Source organism: Beauveria scarabaeidicola (assembly GCA_037289395.1). Taxonomy (NCBI): domain Eukaryota; kingdom Fungi; phylum Ascomycota; class Sordariomycetes; order Hypocreales; family Cordycipitaceae; genus Beauveria; species Beauveria scarabaeidicola. The sequence continues at coordinate 631 of JAEIJG010000048.1, read as the reverse complement.
AGAGAGGGAACCTACCATCAGTGTACTGATAGGTACGGATCATGGAAAACAGCACAAGAAACGAGACCCCGAGAAAAGGCCTTGCCGACGCAAAACTTGGGTCGGCCTCCGCTCCTTCCCCCCACCAAAAGGCTTCTACAGAGTGTTCCATTGCTCAATAAAAGTGGCCTCAGTCCTGCGACAAGACGAAAGTTGGGAAAACTTTAAATGCCAAGCTAATTATGGAGGCGTCAAAAATCAATGCGGCTGTGCCCGTCGCATCCTTTCCTTAAAATACGGAATTCATATTATAGTGCTCTTTTGGGTGGCGGAACAAAGGGAGAACGGGAGCGCCCATGACCTATCCGTACTGTACTTGTCTTTGATCGGACAATGGCCGAATAGGTAGGCTCCTGGGGCCATACTTGAAAATAAGTGGATGGTAGCAATGACGGGACCCCAGAGTCGCATCCAAAACAAGGTCCAACTTATCGTACAGATTATGGTTCCATGATTTGCGCTGCGGTCCTGCGGAAAGGGACCCTGGTGCTACTCTAGCACACAGCCTGCGAGATCCCTCCCTGGCCAACATGATTATTTCGTGAGGGCTCTCTACTTATATACCCGGTTACCGGGACCCGACTCGGGGAGT
>JAEIJG010000047.1:0-71141 GCA_037289395.1 Beauveria scarabaeidicola | reverse complement strand
GAAGATAGAATAATAAGGTTAATAATATAGTCTTTTATTAACTACTTCTCTACACTACTCTCTTCTATCTAAATCTATCTCTACCTATAATCTTACTTCCACATGCCTGCTTGCAATTATAACATAGTAAATTAAGGTATATTCTCTAGATAGCCTTCTATACTTTAGCTAAGGCCTAGGCTTAGGTCTTTTTTATATTATAAGTAGCTTCTTAATTAATTTTATTTCCTAACCTCTAGGCTTTTTTTTATAATCTTTTTATTATAATAACTACTTAGCTAATTACCTAGTTCTATTACTCTAGCTTTTAGACCTAGGTAGAGCTTATCTTAAAGATAGCTTTTCTTATAATATCTTTTATTATTATTATAAGCTTCTTATAGGTTACTTTTACTTTTATTAGGGTTATTATTAAGGCCTTAGTTATAATTAAGAGCTAAGCTAATATCTTTATTAATATAAGGGTAATATTAATTATCTCTTATTTCTTTATTAACTTCTTCTCTTTTATTTAATAAGCTTAAAGTTCTAATAATTATAAGATATAATCTAACCTAACTAGATTCTAATCTAGGGTTATATACCTATCTTATAAGACTAATAAGGCCTAGAGTAAGTCTAAAGTACTTATATAGTAGTTATAGTAAAACTATATTATTATCCTTAGGGGTATAATTAGTATAGTCCTAATACTAGTAAGGGTCTTAATTATATTATCTATAAATATAGATTTCTTATTATAGAAATCCTAAGAGGGGTAATAAAGGTTAAAGTCTCTAATTATTACTTAAGGGGCCTCTCTTACCTAGATATTATAAAAGAGCTTATATAAATTAATATTAGGTTTAATATAAAGGTTTATAGAGATAAGAGGGTTTATAGAAAATTTAATATAATATATATCTTTTTTAATTATAACTTCTTATAATAACTTCTTAATCTTTATATATATATATATAACTACCCTCCTCTCTCCTTATAAGTATTAATAAGGTATTAAGGTAGAGGTAAGTAGGGGGCTACTTAGTAATACTTCCTAGATTATAATAATATTATAACTATCCTCCTAATAAAAGGCTAGCTAGATATTATTATTATTTTTATAAATATTTTATAATAAGATTTTTATTTAATTATCTAAGCTAAGCTAGATTAGTTATAGTTCTATCTTAAATTAGTTTTATAGTTATTAATAATAATAAGAGAGGTAAGAGGGGTAAGAGTAAGTCTCTTTAGGTATAATTATAATCCCTAAGTACTAGGGCTAATAATAATATTTATCTAATCCTATCTTCTCCTAAGGTAAGTATAGTATTCTTATATTATAGAATAGTTAATAATACTAGGCTTATAGACTTTACTCTAGGGTTTATAAAGTTAAACTTTAATATATTAGTCTATATAGGGAAAGGCCTCTAAACTAAGGCTAATAAGGAGGGTCCTAGAGAATACTCTCTTAGGCGCTATATACTCCTAGCTCTCTTTAAGGGTAATAATACTCTTAGAGACCTTAGGGGTGTCTTCTTATTTAAGCTTAGGTAATAACTCTTAAATTATATTAATCTAAAATAGTATATCTCTTAGGCTTAGCCTTAGTACTATCTTATTATAAGGTAGTCCTAAGATTATACTAGGTAATTATTTTTATAATTAAGATATAATTCCCTCTTATTATCTTTTTTAACTAAGTATAGCTTAATTCTAATATAAATCTAATAAGTATACTAGCTATATTATTCCTTATTCTAGTAAAACCTACTTATATAGTTATATTAGTAATATTAGAAGTATTATAAAGGCTATATTATCTCTAAGAAGGGCTTATATTAAAATACCTAGGAGTTAAAGAAGACTTCTTATTTATAAAGGTAATTTATTATTTTAATATTATAGGTTTTAATAATTATTAAGGCCTTTATTTTAGACTTAAACTAAAGATAATAAGCCTTTATTATAATAATATTTACTTTATTAAAGGCTAAGAGTATTATTATAAGGTTAAAGATATTTTATAAGATCTTATTAAGTAAGACTACCTTTATTATTATAGTATAGATTTATTAGGAGAGGGTTACCTTAGGCCTAAATATAACCTTTATCTAAAGCTTATCTTTAGTATATTCTTTTACTTTTTAATAGAAAGTTAGAGCTATATCCCCTAAGGGGAAGTAATATACTATTACTATAGTATTTACCTAGATTATCTTATTAACTACTATAATAACCTCCTATAAGGAGTAGTCTTTAACCTCCTAAGTATATTCTCTAGTATTAATAATTAACTCTTATTTATACCTTACTAGGACTAGTTTTACCCTAAGGCTAACCTAGCCTTATATTATTATTACTTTAATATAAGATTATACTTAGGATAATAGCTAGGGTTATTTAGTATTTTAACTCTTCTTTAATATCTAAGTAATTATTTCTTTAATAATAACTTATATTATTTTCTAGTTAACTAGGTTATTTATTTTTACTAAAGCTATCTTAGCCTTACTTTAGGCTTATATTTACTTATATTTAGACTATAACTCTTTTACTTAGTCTTTATATTTATCTTTAATTAAGAAAAAAAGCTTATTAATAATTTCTCTCTTAGATCTTATTCTTTATCTAATTATAACTATATTAAGCTTATTATAATATAGTCTAGTTATAAAGATATATCTAAGTATATCTCTAATAGTAAATTAGCTATTATAACTACCCTTAGTAAAATAGCTTTAAGCTAATATTATCTAAGAGTAAATTTATATACTTTTAATTATCTAATAAGTTATTTTTTAATTTTATTACTAGATTAGGCTTAATATAATCACACGCTATTTTCTATTTATAAAGATAAATATTATAAAGATATTATAATTAAGATTAATAAAAGTTTTATAAATAAAAAAAGGAATTTTATATTAATAAAGTAAAGAGAGTACTTAATAATTAATAAAAAAGAAAATAAGTAAGTTATAATAGAAATTATATAATAACCTTAATACTCTTAGATTTTAGTAATATATTTAATAATAACTTTATAAGTAAGAAATAGTATATAACTATATTAAACCTAACCTAATAATAAAATTAAAAAATAACTTATTAGATATTAAAAAGCACCTAATTCTACCCCTAGATAATATTAGTATAAAGCTACTATATTAAGAGTAGTTAAGGTAAATAGTTTACTACTAGGGATATATCTTAATATACCCCTATAGCTAATAAGTACTATAATAAGCCTAAGGTAATAGTAACTTAAGTAAGATTAAAATTAAAGAGAGAACTAATTAATAAGCTCTTTTTCTTAATTAAAGATAAATTTAAAGATAAAATAAAAGAGATATAGACTAAGTATAAGTAAACTAAGGCTTAAAATAAGGCTAGAGTAGCTCTAAGGGGGGCTAATACCCTAGTTACTTAAAAGATAGTCTAAGTTATTATAAAAAAAATAGTTATATAAATACTTAAGGAGAGCTAAAGTATTAACTAACCCTAGTTTCTAGTTAGCTTATAGTTATATATTATAGTAATAGTAGTTTAGGACTAGACTAGCCCTAAGGCTAAACTAGTTCTTATTAGATATAAAAGAGAACTAGTTATTAATACTAAAGGATATATATAAGAAATTAAAAGTTACTCTTTATAAGAGATTATTATAGTAGTTAATAAGGCTATTTAGGTTAATACTATAATAGTAGTATATTATCTCCCTTTTAGGGATATAGTCCTAACTTTTTATTAAGAGGTAAAGAAATATATAAAAAATAAGCTCTAAGTAAAGGTTATATTTAGCCTAGAGATAACCCTCTCCTAATAAGTATATATTATAATAGTTAAAGTAATACTACTTAATAAGATCTTATAAAATACTATTAACCTTATAATAATACTCTTAGCCTTTAATAAGGTAAATATTATTACTATAAAGGTATATTATTCTTAACTTAAGTCTAAGATATAAGCCTCTCTTATTATTAGAATATATAATACTAAGATAGTAAACTACCTCTATAAGTAAGGGGTCTTCTTTAACCCCTAGGTCTTCTAATATAAGCCCTTTTTAAATATAGTCTAGCTCTTATAATACTTTAGATATTACTAATATAGTTATATAAGTAAGTTCTACTAAAATAAAGAGTAATATAACTAATATACTTATTAGACTTATATTAGGTCTAAGTTATATCTAATAGAAAAAGATAATAAGAAAAAAAAATATCTTAATTAGAGAAATAACTACCTAATATAGTCCTAAGACTACCTTATTATAAGGTAATACTAAGGTTATACCTAGGAGGTATATTACTTCTAATTAATAAAGTTTAAGAGCTACTACCCTAGGGAAGAAAGACACCTAAGGTCCCTAAGGGTATTATTACCCTTAAAGAAAGCTAGGAGTATATAATATTTAAGAGGGTAGCCCTTAGGCCCCTCCTCCTTAACCCTAATCTAGAGGTCTTTCCTAATATAGACTAATATATTAAATTTTAACTTTACTAACCTTAGAATAAGGTTTATAAGCCTAGGGTTACTAGTTAGGATTCTTTAGTATAAAACCCTTATACTTATTATAAGTAAAAACTAATTATATTAGGTATTATTATTAGCCTTAGTATTTATAATCTAATTATAAAGTAAGTTATTACTCTTATTACTTTTATTATTATTAATAGTCTTAGAACTAATCTAAAATATAGTTATAACTAAACTAGCCTAGCCTAAATAACTAAATAAAGATTTTATTATAAAATATTTATAAAAATAATAATAATATCTAACTAGCCCTTTATTAAGAAAATAGCCTAGATATTATTATAATCTAAAAGGTATTACTAAATAGCCCCTTACTTATCCTCTCCTTAGCTTTATATTAATACTTATAAGGGGGGGGGTAGGTAGTAACTTATATTTATAAAAGGGTTAATAGAGTATTATAAGAAGTAATAATTAGAAAGAATATATACTATATTAAATTCCTTAATAACCCCCTTATCCTTATAAGTATTTACTCTAAGCTAAGTATAAACCTATATAAACTCCTAAGTAAAATCTTATTAGAAGGGGAGATCTTATATATAATAATAAAGGACTTTAACCTCTACTACCCCTCCTAGGACCTTTATAATAGAAAGTCTTTATTTATAAATAATATAATTAAGGCTTTTACTTATATTAGAACTATATTAGTTATACCCCTAAGAATAGTAATATAATATTACTATAATTACTATATAAGTACCTTAGACCTTCTCTAGGCCTCCTTAAGACTAAGAGGTAGATATATAATACTAGACTAGAATCTAGCTAGGTCTAACTATATCTTATAATTATTAGAGCTCTAAGCCTATAAGTTAAAAGAAAATAAGTTAATAAAGAAATAAAGAAAGATTAATATTAATCTTACCTTAGCTAAGATAATAGCCTAACTCCTAGTTATAACTAAACTACTAATAATAAGACCTTTAAAGGTAAAGGTAATATATAAGTAACTTATATTAGTAATAGAAGATATTATCTTTAAGGTTATTCTTATAATAAGCCCTCCTTAGTCTAAGAGGCTAAAGTAGTAGAACTAAAAAACTAGTTAGGTAGTTACTAAGATAAAGAGGATATAAAGGTAGGTATAGAGGTTAGGAAATAAAGTAAACTAGGAGATTATATATAAAATAAGAAAAGACTAGTCCTAGGCCTTAGCTAAGGTATAAAAGGTAGTATAAAAGATATACCTTAACTTATTAGATAATATACTAATATTATAAAAGTAATATAGATAAGTAAAAAGGTTTATAGTAAGATATATAGCTAATATAATCTTAGAGCTAGCTTATCTAAGTTATAGTACCCTAGTATAGTTAAAAGAGGAGAAGGTAGAGGTTTTAGCCTAAAAGTTCTTTTTAGCCTTAATAACTATTAGTCTTAAGCCTAGGTATAATATAACCTTAATCTATAAGCTAGATACTTTTAGACCTTTATAAGATAAAATAGAAATCCTTATAGAAGTTATAATAAATAAAGTTAAAGATATACTTAAAGGCTATATAGCCTAGAATACCCTAGGTCTAAATAGGGTCTTATATAAGCTCCTTAAAGCCCTAGGCCCCTCTCTCTATAAGATACTAGTAAAGCTTTTTAATATATTACTATAGTCTAGATACTACCTAGCCTAGTACTAAGCTAGCTTTACTATAATCCTCTAGAAGCCTAAGAAGACCTTAAATAACCTTTAGATAGTAAGAGGATAGTAACTAATAACCCTCTTTAATATAATAGATAAGCTATTTAAGAAGATTCTTATTACTTATATTATAATTATAATAAAAATATATTAACTCCTCCTTAAGGGTTAGATAAGGAACTAAAGGTATAGGTTAATAAAAATAGTAATTATAATAGTTATTAAGCTAGTCTATATAACTTAAGCTTAAAGTAAGGCTATATTACTCCTTTAACTAGATATAGTTAGAGCCTTTAATAATATTAATTATAGACTATTTATTTAAGAGTTTTACTAGTTAGGCTACTTAAAGAAGATCCTTAACCTTATCTAATCTTTCTTTAATAAGAAAATAAATAAGCTCTAGATTAATAGTAATATAATAAGAGAAAGGGTAATTTAATATAAAGTCTTATAAGGCTTACTATTATCTTTAATCTTTTTTATCTTCTTTATAAGCTTATTATATAAAGCCCTTAGGGTAGCCCTAAGTCTATATATAGTTAACTTTATAGATAATATAAACCTATTATATATAAAAAAGAACTATAATAAAACTAAGTCTTAGCTAGAAAATACCTAGATTATATATAAAGACTAAATAAAAACCTATTAATTAAGTTTCTTTATATTAAAGTTTAAGCTACTATACTTCTAATATAAATAAACCTTAAATCTAAGCCCCCTTATACTTAGAGGTAAAGTAGTAGGGTTATTAATATATATATACCTCTTTAAAGTAATACTATTAGTAGGGTTAAGATAATAAAAGTAAGTTAAGTCTATATTAAAGAAGGTCTAGTCTATACTTTAAGCCTTATAACTAATAATAAGAAAGTTATAAGGACTAAGGGTTAAGGAAATAAGAGATATTTACCTCTAAGGAATTTATCTAATTATATTATTTAAAGTAATAGTATAATATAGCCTTATAACTAGCCTTATATAGGGCCTAGCTAGGCCCTTTTAAGAGTTATAAGTAAGATACCTAAGGGTAGTTAGAGGAGCTTTTAAGACTACCTTTATTTACTATATAAAGATAGAGTTTAGTATACTACTAATAAATATCTACTTAATAATATAGAAGAGTAAAACCCTTAACTAGTAAGAAGCTAATAAGGCTATAGCCTAGCTCTAGTATATTACTATATAGGTATTATCTTTAGTCTTACTCTACTAAAGTAGTAATAGATAAATCTTACTATTAATAAAAAACCTATACTAGAACCTACTAAAGATAAATAAAGAGATACTAGAGGGGGACTAGTATATACTTAAGGCTTAGGCTAATTAGATATAAAGAGTAAAGTAAGAGTATAAGGAAACTAAGAACTAGAGGTAGGTAAGGTAGCTTACCTTATTCTTAGTTTATAAGCCCTTATAGGCTAGATATAAGGCTAGGGTAACCCTACTCCTTTACTTATTATAATATATTAGCTTTATTATAATATAATTATAAATAAGAAAAATTAAGTTAAATACTTTCTTTTATAAATAATAAATACTTAGATATAATATAAAGATATATTAATATAGATATAAAGTAAAAGATATTTATTATATACTTCTTTAGTATAAACTTATAAGCTAGGATTATAGCTAGTATTATACTTTTATTATAATACTATTAAGAGACTAAAGAGATATATTTTATATACTTAACTATTTAGTTAAGAGTAAAAAAATAATAAAGTAAGTATATAATTAATAAAGACTAACCTATATAAATATTAGACCTAGGGTAGATTTAAGATAAGATAGGTATAGAGTAGGTATAGAGTAGATAAGGAGGAGCTAAGGCTTAGTAAAGGAGATACCCCCCTCCCTCTAAGGGGGGTAAAATAAAAATAATTAGAAAGAGGGGCCTTACTAGCCCTTACTAGGAACTAATATATAACTAAAGTTAGATAGAGAAGTAAGGGTTTTTCTCTAAGGAGTCTAGTTTTTCCCTTACTTATAAAAATAGTAAGACTAGATAGGTATATATAAGCTTAGTTAGTATAATTTAATAATAATAATATATTTAATAACTTTTTTAATTTATTATTTAAAATTTACTTATTAAATATAAACTATATCTTTAATAAAGAATATATAATATTAATATAATAAGCTTAACTTTTTATTTATAATAAGATTAATAATCTTAACTAAGTACTAATATAATTAATAAGTAAATCACTTAAATAAGTAAGTTATTTACTTTCTTTAACCCTTTACTCTTTAACTATTAATAATTCACTAATAATAATAAATATTATCTCTAACTAATTAAAATCCTCTTCTTTATTAGTTTTTATATTTATAATATAAGTATATATATTATTATTATTTATTTACACTAATTAGACTATATATCTATCTAGTCCTACTATTATTTATAAGTAAAGGAAAAGCTAGAGTCTATAGAGGAAAACCCTTACTTCTTTCTAACTACTCTAGTCCTATATTAGCTTTTAGTAGGGTCTTATAAGGCCCCTCTTCTTAATTAAGTTTCTTAAGGGGGGGTGTTAACTAGGCTATTAGTTTAGGTCTAGCCTAGGCCCTTAGTTATAAGTTAGCGCTTATAGCTTTATCCTTCCTAAGGGCGCCTTAAGAGTATAAGGGGGGCTTAATTTTACCTTTCTAGCTAATCTAGCTAATCTAGGTTTAAGAAAATTAGGCGTTCTATTAGGGCTAAGTTACCCCTTAGCGGATATCTCTTTATCTTTATAGTAGCCTAGTTAGCACCTCTTATCCCCTATATACTTATAATAGCTATATTTATATTTATTATTATTCTATAAATATTATATAAATATATTTAGTAAGTTATATATTAAGTTTATCTTAGGGTTATATTAACTATTATACTATCTTTATATACTCTTATTATAATTAATATAATAACTACTTATTAGTCTTTAGTTAGCTAATTTATTATTATTATTAACTAGCTAGTAAAGATAAAGAAGGCCTAATTCCTTAATTCCTAGCTTCTTTTTTTTCCTTTAATAACTATATTAATTATATATCTTCTTTCTTCTTACTTATACTTTTCTCTTACTATCCCTATATATTCTTTAATTATACTTATAATATCTTCTATTTATAGATTTAAGCTAATTATATATAAGAAACTTTATATTATTATTATTACCTTTAAGTAAATAAAATATTCCCCTTAATCTACCTTAAGCTAGCCTTAATCTCTATCTTAACCTTAGTAAGATTTTTATTAATAAATCTATACCCCCCCCCTTACTTCTTACTATAGTAAGCTACCCCCTTTCCCTATTAGCCCTAGTTTAATAACTAACTAGTATAGCCTTATTACTATCTTACCTCTAAGATAACTAGAGGAGATAAGCTCCTACCTTAAGATAACCCTAAGCCTAAGTAAGGTAACCCTTAGGTTATCCCTTATAGTTATTATATTATTATTAAATTATACTAACTAGGCCTATATATACCTATTTAGTCCTACTATCTTTATAAGTAAGGGAAAAACTAGACTCCCTAGAGGAAAACCCTTACTTCTTTATCTAACTCTAATTATATATTAGTTCCTAATAAAGGCTAATAAGGCCTCTCTTCTTAATTATTTTTATTTTACCCCCCTTAAGGGGCAGAGGGGGGGGGGTATCCCTTTTATTAGGCCTTAACTCCTTCTTATTTACTCTATACCTACTTTATAACTATTTTATCTTAGATCTACCTTAGGTCTAATATTTATATAGGTTAGTCTTTATTAGTTATATACCTATTTTACTATTTTCTTACTCTTAACTAAGTAGTTAAGTATATAAAGTATATCTTTTTAGTCTCTTAATAATATTATAATAAGGGTATAATATTAATTATAATCTTAGCTTATAAGTTTATATTAAAGAAGTATATAATAAATATCTTTTACTTTATATTTATATTAATAAGTCTTTATATTATATTTAAGTACTTATTACTTATAAAAAAAAGTATTTAGCTTAATCTTTTTTATTTATAATTATATTATAATAAAGCTAATATATTATAATAAGTAAAAAAGTAAGATTACCTTAGCCTTATATCTAGCTTATAAAGGCTTATAAACTAAAAATAAGATAAGTTATTTTACTTACTTTTAGCTCTTAATTTCCTTATACTCTTACTTTACTCTTTATACCTAGTTAGCTTAAACCTTAAGTATATATTAGTCTCCCTCTAATATCCCCTTACTTATCTTAAGTAGGTTTTAATATAGGTTTTTTATTAGTAATAAGATCTATCTTTTATTACTTTAGTAAAGTAAGACTTAAGATAATACTTATATAATAATATACTAGAGCTAGATTATAGCCTTATTAGCTTTTTATTAGTTAAGGGTTTTACTCTTTTATATTATTAGGTAGATATTTACTAATAGTATATTAAGCTTAGTCTTTATATAATAAGTAAAGATAGCCTTAAAGGCTTTTCTAACTACTTATAAATACCTTACTTATAACTCTTAGAGGGGCCTAGTTAGGCCTTATATAAAGCTAATTATAAAGCTATATTATATTATTATTTTAAATAATATAATTAAATAAATTCCTTAGAGGTAGATATCTCTTACTTTCTTAACTCTTAAGCCTTATAACTTTCTTATTATTAGTTATAAGACTTAAAGTATAGACTAGACCTTCTTTAATATAAACTTAACTTACTTTTACTATCTTAACCCTATTAATAGTATTATTCTAAAGAAGTATATATTTATTAATAACTCTATTACCTTACCTTTAAGTATAAAGGGGCCTAGATCTAGGGCTTATTTATATTAGAAATATAATAATTTAAACTTTAATATAAAGAAACTTAGTTAATAGGTTTTTACCTAGTCTTTATATATAATTTAAATATCTTCTAGTTAAGATTTAGTTTTATTATAGTTTTTCTTTATATATAGTAAGTTTATATTATTTATAAAGTTAATTATATATAAACCTAAGGCTAATCTAAGGGCTTTATATAATAAGCTTATAAAGAATATAAAGAAGATTAAGGATAATAGTAAGCCTTAAGGGACTTTATATTAGATTACTCTTTCCCTTATTATATTATTATTAATCTAAAGCTAGTTTATTTTCTTATTAAAAAAAGATTAAATAAGGTTAAAGATCTTCTCTAAGTAGCCTAATTAGTAAAGCTCTTAAATAAATAGTTTATAATTAATATTATTAAAAGCTTTAGCTATATTTAATTAGAGGAGTAATATAATCTTACTTTAGGCCTAAGCTATATAGACTAGTTTAATAATTATTATAATTATTATTTTTATTAACCTATACCTTTAATTCCTTATCTAACCCTTAAGAAGAAGTTAATATATCTCTACTATAGTTATAATATAGGTAATAAGAATCTTCTTAAATAGCTTACTTATTATATTAAGGAGGGTTATTAGTTACTATCCTCTTATTATTTAGAGGTTATTTAGGGTCTTTTTAGGCTTCTAGAGGACTATAGTAAAGCTAGCTTAGTACTAGGCTAAATAATATCTAGATTATAATAATATATTAAAGAGCTTTATTAATATCTTATAAAAGGGGGGGCCTAGGGCCTTTAGGAGCTTATATAAGACCTTATCTAGACCTAGGGTATTCTAGGCTATATAGCCTCTAAGTATATCCTTAACCTTATCTATTATAACTTCTATAAAGATTTTTATTTTATCTTATAAAGGTCTAGGGGTATCTAGCTTATAGACTAAGATTATATTATACCTAGGCTTAAGACTAATAGTTACTAGGGCTAAAAAGAACTTTTAGGCTAAAACCTTTACCTTCTCCTCTCTTAACTATATTAAGGTATTATAGCCTAAGTAAGCTAGCTCTAAGATTATATTAACTATATATCTTATTATAAACCTTTTTACTTACTTATATTACTTTTATAATATTAGTATATTACCTAGTAAGTTAAGGTATATTCTTTAAATTACCTTTTATACCTTAGCTAAGGCCTAAGATTAAGCTTTTTTTATTTTATATATAATCTCTTAGTCTACTTTATTTCCTAACCTCTATATTTACCTCTAGGTTCTCTTTATCTTAGTAACTACCTAATTAGTTTTTTAGTTTTACTATTCTAACCTCTTAGTCTAAGGGGAGCCTATTATAAAGATAACCTTAAAGATAATATCTTTTATTACTAGTATAAGCTACTTATATACTATCTCTACCTCTAGAGGTCTTACTATTAATAATCTAGCTATAGTTAGGAGCTAGGCTATTACCTTAGCTAAGGTAAGACTAATATTAATCTTTCCTTATTTCTTTATTAACTTATTTCCCTCTAACTTATAAGCTTAGAGCTCTAATAACTATAAGATATAGTTAAACCTAGCTAGATTTTAGTCTAGTATTATATATTTATCTTTTAGAACTAAAGAGACTTAGAGGAAGTCTAAGGTATTTATATAGTAATTATAATAATATTATATTATTATCTTTAAGGGTATAATTAATATAGTTCTAATATAAGTAAAGGCTTTAATTATATTATCTATAAATAAGGACTTTTTACTATAAAAGTCCTAAAAAGGGTAGTAAAGGTTAAAGTCCCTTATTATTATATATAAGATCTCCCCTTCTAATAAGATTTTACTTAAGAGTCTATATAAGTCTATACTTAGTTTAAAGTAAATACTTATAAAGATAAAGGGGTTATTATAGAATTTAATATAATATATATTCTTTTTAACTATTACTTCTTATAATATTTTATTAACCTTTTTATAAATATAAGTTACTACCTACCCCCCCCCCCTATAAGCACTAGTATAAAGCTAAGAAGAGAGTAAGTAAAGAGCTACTTAATAATACCTTTTAGATTATAATAATATCTAAGCTATTCTCTTAGTAAAAGACTAACTAGATATTATTATTATCTTTATAAATATTCTATAAGAGAATTCTTATTTAATTATTTAGGCTAAGCTAGTTTAGTTATAACTATATCTTAGGTTAGTTTTAAGACTATTAATAATAATAAGAGTAATAAAAATAATAATTTACCTTATAATTAGATTATAAGTCTTAAGGCTAATAATAATACTTAATATAACTAGTCTTTATTTATAATAAGTATAAGGGTTTTATATTATAGAATTTTAATTAATAACCTTAGGCTTATAAACTTTATTTTAAGGTTAATAAAGTTAAAATTTAATATATTAGTTTATACTAGAAAAGGTCTTTAGATTAAGGCTAAGGAGGAGGGACCTAGGGGCTACCTTCTTAAATACTATATACTCCTAGCTCTCTTTAAGGGTAATAGCGCCCTTAGGGACCTTAGGCATCTTTCCTCCCTAGGGTAGTAGCTCTTAAACTCTATTAGTTAAAAGTAATATACCTCTTAAATATAGCCTTAATACTACCTTATAATAAAATAGTCTTAGGACTATATTAAGTAGTTATCTTTATAGTTAAGATATTATTCTTTTTTATTATCTTTTTTTACTAAGTATAGCTTAGACTTAATATAGGTTTAGTAAATATATTAGTTATATTACTTTTTATTTTAGTAAAACTTATTTATATAATTATATTAGTAATACTTAAGGTATTATAAGAGCTAGATTATATTTAAGAAGGGCTTATATTAGAAGACCTAGGAGTTAAAAAAGACCTTTTACTTATAAAGGTAATTTATTATTTTAGTATTATATATTCTAATAATAAGTAAGGCCTATATCCTAGACTTAAGTTAAAGATAATATACTTTTATAGTAATAATATTTACCTTATTAAAGGCTAAGAGTATTATTATAAGGTTAGTAATATCTTATAAGATCTTATTAAATAGTATAGATTTAATTATTATAATATATATTTATTAAGAGAGGGTTATCTCTAGGCTAAATATAACCTTTACTTAAAGCTTATCTTTTATATACTTTTTTACCTCTTAATAAAAAGTTAAGACTATATCCTTAAAGAGGAGGTAATATACTATTACTATAATATTAGCCTAGATAGTTTTATTAATTACTATAATAATCTCTTATAAAAAGTAGCTTTTAATTTCTTATATATATCCCCTAGTATTAATAACTAGTTCTCTTTTATATCTAATAAAAACTAGTTTAGCCCTAAGGCTACCCTAGTCTTAGGCTATTACTATTATAATATATAATTATAAGCTAGCTAGAAGCTAGGGTTAGCTAATACTCTAGCTCTTTTTAAGTATTTATATAACTATCTCTTTTATAATAACCTAAATTACCTCTTAAGTAATTAAAGTATTAGCCCCCCTTAAGGCTACTCTAGCTTTACTTTAGGCCTAGGTTTACTTATACTTAGTCTATATCTCCTTTATCTTATCTTTAAATTTATCTTTAATTAAAAAGAAAAGCTTATTAATTAGTTCTCTCTTTAATTTTAGTCTTACTTAGGTTACTATTACCTTAGGCTTATTATAATATTTATTAACTATAGAGGTATATTAGAATATATCTTTAGTAGTAAACTACTTACTTTAACTACTCTTAATATAGTAACTCTATACTAATATTATCTAGAGGTAGAATTAAGTACTTTTTAATATCTAATAAGTTATTTTTTAATTTTATTACTAAGTTAGGCTTAATATAGTTATATACTATTTCTTACTTATAAAGTTATATAATAGTTATTATATTAACTAAATAAAAAAAAACACTAGTAAGTTAACTTATTTTTAGCTTATATATATATATTACTTTTAGTATAGCCTTAATCCTTCTTTACTAATAGGTTTAGCTAGAATTAGCTTATATATTAAATATATATAAGTAAAGTAATATTACCCTTAAGTAAGTCTACCCTAGCCCTAAGTTAACTTTATTAGTTAATAATAATAGGTATTACTTATAGTTAAGGAGAGTATAACTACTATTTAGGGCTAATTATAAGACTACTATATAACTACCTTAATAATAATCCTAACTAATCTTACTTTTAGGTAGTTAATACTAGCTATATCTTAGGCTTATTATAATACTAGTAGTATCACTACTAAGGAGGCCTAAGACTAGGCTTATACTATTAGAGGGGTTTACCCCTTTATTACTATTACTACTATACTTATTATACCCCTTACTATTACCACGCCCCCTACTCTTACTACTAACCCTATAAGCCCTAGTTAGCCCCTTATTATAGCTAATTAGGCCTTACTCTCTAATATCTTATTAGAGTTATATTATTACTCTTATAGGTTAGGAGTTTTAGTAGCTACTACTATCCCCGCTAACCCTATTATAGCCCTAGCCCTAGCCCCTACTACTCTAATAAACACGCCCCCTACACCTATTAACCTTACTCCTATACCTCTTACACTTATAGCCCTTATTATACCTACTATAGCCCCTAATAATACTTAGGGGTTAACTATTAACCTAGGCTTAGATAATAATAAGGGTCTTATAACCCTAAAGTAACCTTATCTTATAGCTACTAAGGGCTTAAGTAAGCCTTTTTTTTTATTCTTTTAGTAATAAGACTAATATTTAACCTAATTAGCCTTATTTTAGCCTTAATATAACTTTTATCTTAGTTTATTTTATTAATAATATTAAGTTCTTTTATACTTAATCTTTCTTTATCTTAGGCTCTTATTAAGCTTAATTATAAGCTAGTATTTATATATATTAGTTATTCTTTTTTATAAACCTATTTTATAATCTTTTTATTTTTAATTAGATTATTAAAGATATAAAGTATATTATATTATTTTTATAATAATATTACTTTAAGGATATTACCCCTTCTTATAAGCTTATATTAAAGTAGTATATAATAAATATCTTCTAGATTACTCTAGTATTAATATATTTTTAACTTATAACTAAAGATATAATATTTATAAAAAAAGGTATTTAGTTTAATTTTTTTTATCTATAGTTATATTATAATAAAGCTAATATAGTATAAGAAGTATAAGATTAAGGCTACCCTAGCCTTATATCTAACTTATAGTAGCTTATATACTAAGAATAGAGTAAGGTACTTTATCTTTCTTTAGTTTTTAGTCTCCTCTTATTTTTACTTTATTTATTACTTTTAGTTTACTTACTTATTAAGTATATATTAGTCTCCCTCTAGGACCCCCTTAGTTATTCTTAGTAGGTTATTATAGAGTTCTCTTATAAGTAATATAATTTACTTATTTTAGTTTTAGTTTCTCTATAATAATATAAGGGAGATTATTTAGGCGGTTATATAGTAGAGCTAGGCTATAGCCTTATTTACTTCTTATTAGTTTAGAGTCTTACTTTTTCTTATTAATAAATAAATATTTATTAAGAGGACCTAAGTTTAGCTTTAATATAATAAGTAAAAGTTACTTTAAAGGCTTTTTTAATAACTTATAAATACCTTATTTATAGTTTCTAAAAAAGCCTTATTAGGCCCTTTATAAGCCTATACTCTAGTTAGTATTATATTATTACTTTAAATAATATATTTAGATAAATACCTTAGAGATAAATATCTTTTATCTCCTAAACTTAAGGGCCTTATAATTTCTTTATAGTTACTTATAAGGCCTAAAGTACTAACTTTACTTTATTTAATACTACTTTAATTTACTTTCCTTATTTAAGTTTTATAAAGAAAACTACCCTAAGTAAATATATACTTATAAATAACTTAATTATCTTATTTTTAAAAGTAAGTAAACCTAGGTCTAGTATATACTTATATTAGAAGTATATTAACTTAAAATTTAGTATTAAAAAACTAAGATAGTAAGTTTAAGACTATTCTTAGTAAATAGATTAAGTAGTCTTAAGCTTATATTTTATTTTATTATAATTCTTTCTTATATATAGAAGATTTATATTATCTATAAACCTAATAGTATATAAGCCTAGGGCTACCTTAAGAGCCTTATAGAGTAAGCTTATAAAAAGGATAAAGAGAATTAAGGATAGTAGTAAGCTCTTAAGAATACCTCTTTATAGTAAGTATTCTTTTATTAGGCTACTATTAATATAAAGCTAGGTTATCTTATTACTAAGGAAGGACTATATTAGATTTAAGACTTACTCTAGGTATCTAAGGTAATAAAGCTCCTAAATAAATAGACTATAGTTTATATTATTAAAAATACTAGTAATATCTAGCTATAAGAGTAATATAGCTTTATTATAGGCCTAAGCTATTAGGACTAACTCTACTACTAGTAAAATTACTATCTTTATTAATCTCTTTCTCTTATTACTTATTTATCTCTCTAATAAAAGCTAGTATATTTTTACTATAACTATAATATAAGTAGTTAAGATCTTCTTAAATAGTTTCCTTATTATATTTAGAAAGATTATTAGGTACTAGCCTCTTATAGTTTAGAGCTTATTTAAGGATTTTCTTAGTTTTTAAAGTATAATTATAATATTAATATAGTATTAGGCTAGGAAATAGCTAATCTCTAAGGAGGTATTAAATAGTTTAGCTAGGGTCTAGTAGATAAGAGGGCTAAGGGATTTTAGTAGGCTATATAAGACTCTATCTAGGCTTAGTATATTCTAGGCTAAGTAGCTTTATAAGGTATCTTTTACTTTTACTTTTATAACTTATACTAGGGTTTTAGTAGTATTTTATAATAAGTAAGCTATTAGGTATTCTCCTCTTAAGTCTAGACTAGAGTTACTTTTTATAAGAAGGGGAAAGAACTTTTTAGTAAGGACCTTTACTTTTTCTTCTCTTATTTATATTAATAATTTATAGTTAAGCTAGGTTAGCACTAGGATTAAGTCTACTATATATCTTATTATATACCTCTTAGTATACTAATATTACTTCTATAGGGTTAGGGTATTACCTAGTAAGTCTAGGTAAGTTCTCTAGGCTACTTATTATACCTTAGCTAAGGCCTAAGTCTAGCTCTTCCTTATTATACTTAATATATCCTAATTAACTTAGTTTCTAGATCTTATAGCTTTTTACTAGGTTTACTTTATCTTTATTATTACTTCTCTTACTAACTATATTTACTAGGCTAGCTATTAGTCTTAGGGGGGCCTTACCTTAGGTATAGCTTTTTTAATAATATCTTTAGAAGCTAAGGTAAGCTAGCTATATACTACTTTTATTTATAAGGAATTTAGTATTAGTAGCTTAACTATAGCTAAGAGCTAGGCTACTACCTTAGCTAATATAATACTCTTATCTATCTTACCTTATTTCTTTATTTTAAGAGCTACCTCTATTTAAAGTACTTAGAGTTTTAGTAACTATAAGGTATAATTAAAGTTATATAAGTCTTAGTCTAATAATATATATTAGGGTTTTAGTAATAGAGATACCTAGAGGAGGTCTAAAGTACTTATATAATAGTTATATCTATATTATATTACTATTTCTAGTAGAGTAACTAGAGTAGTTCTAGTATAGGTTAGGGCCTTTATTATCTTATTAGTATATAGGGATTTTCTTTTATATAGGTCTTATAAGGGGTAGTAGATATTAAAGTCACCTACTATACCTCTTAGAACTCTTAATATAAATAGTACTTTACTTAGAAGCTAGCTTAGGTTTATACTAGGCTTTAAGTAGAGATTAGTAAGGATAAGAGAGCTCTTATAGAATTAGATATAATATATATTACCTTTTATTATCTCTTCTTAAGAGGATCTATTAATTCTTTTATATATATAGGTTATTACCTACCTACCCCTCTAAAGGTACTAGTATAACGCTAATATAAGGGTAAGTAAGGGGCTATTTAGTAATACTTCTTAAATTATTATAATATCTAGATTATCTTCTTAATAAAAAGTAAGTTATATATTATTATTATCTTTATAAATATTCTAAGAAAAAATCTTTATTTATTTATTTAAGCTAGGCTAGCTTAATTATAATTATATCTTAGCTTAATTCTAAGGTTATAAGTAATAGTAAAAGTAATAAGAGGAGGTTCTTATTTTTAGTTAATAGGTTAAGGGCTAATAATAGAAAGTCTAGGGTCTAATACTCCCCTACCTTAAGTATTTATACTTCTCTCTAAAGGATTCTAG
Organism: Beauveria scarabaeidicola; assembly: GCA_037289395.1. NCBI lineage: Eukaryota > Fungi > Ascomycota > Sordariomycetes > Hypocreales > Cordycipitaceae > Beauveria > Beauveria scarabaeidicola. Next base: position 51,924 of record JAEIJG010000047.1, on the reverse strand, counting down.
TTAGTAATATTAGTATAAGTCTTATAAATCTTATTTAAGGGTTAATAAAGTTAAAGTTTAGTATATTAGTTTATATAAAAAAAGATCTCTAGATAGCTAATATAGCTAATAAAGGGCTTAATAAGCGCCCCTTTAGATATTATATATTCTTAGCTCTTTTTAAGGGTAATAACACTCTTAGAGACCTTAGGGCTCTTTTCTTCTTTAGGTAGTAAGATTTAAACTATATTAAGTAAAAGTAATATACCTCTTAGGCTTAGCCCTAGTATTACTTTATTATAAGATAGTCTTAGGACTATATTAGGTAATTACCCTTATAGTTTAAATATTAATTCTTTTTATTATTTAACTTAATTAGATATAACTTAGTCCTTAAATAAGACTAGTATATATATTAACTATAATACTTTTTATTTTAGTAGAACTTTCTTATATATTTATACTAATAGTATTAAAAGTATTATAAAGGCTAGATTATCTTTAAAAAGAGTTTATATTAAAATACTTATAAGTTAAAAAAGACTTTTTATTTATATAAGTAGTTTATTATTTTTATATTATAAGTTCTAATAATAAGTAAGGCTTTTATATTAAATTTAAATTAAAGGTAATATATTTTTATAATAATAATATTTACTTTATTAAAAGTAAAAAGTATTATTATAAAGTTTATTATATCTTATAATATCTTATTAAGTAAAACTACTTTAATAACTATAATATAAACTTATTAAGATAAAGTTACCTTTAGGTTAAATATAATTTTTATATATAATTTATTTTTTATATATTCCTTTACTTCTTAATAAAAGGTTAAGATTATATCTCCTAAGGGGAGGTAATATACTACTACTATAGTATTAATATAAATTACCTTATTAACTATTATAATAACCTCCTAAGGGGACTAGTTCTTAATCTCCTAAATATACTCTCTAGTATTAATAACTAATTTATATTTATATCTAATTAGGACTAGCTTTATCCTTAGGCTAGCCTAGTTCTAGGTTATTATAACTTTAGTATAAAACTATACTTAGGTTAGTAGCTAGAGCTACCTAGTATTTTAGTTCTCTTTAAGTATTTATATAACTATTTCTTTAATAATAACTTATATTATCTTTTAATTAACTAGAATATTAGCTCTTATTAAGGCTATCCTAGCCTTACTTTAGGCTTATATTTACTTATATTTAGACTATAATTCTTTTATTTAGTCTTTAAATTTATTCTTAATTAAGAAAAAAAGCTTATTAATTATTTCTCTTTTAGATCTTAGTCTTAGTTAAGTTATAGTTATATTAGGCTTATTATAATATTATTTAGTTATTAAGATATATCTAGGCATATCTCTAGTAGTAAATTATCTACTATAATTACCCCTAGTAAAGTAGCTCTAAGCTATTATTATCTAGGGGTAAACTTATATATTTTTAAATATCTAATAAGTTATTTTTTTAATTTATTACTAGATTAAGCTTAATATAGTTATATACTATTTTCTACTTATAAAGTTAGTTATATAATAAAGTATATATATTATATCTAGTCTAATTATATATATTATATTATTAACTATATATTTCAACCCTTACTTTTTAACTATTATAAGCTTATATTTTATATTTTACTTAACTATTTATATTTATTTACTTTTTTAATTTTTATATATTTTATATAAAAAGAAATTCTTTAGTTTATAATCTAGTTTTTTTAGCTTATTAATACTTAGTAATAACCTTATTTATAACCTTAAGTTTATATTTTTAAATATATAAGAATATAATATTATATATAATAACTATTATATCTTTCTTAAAACTTTTAAAGATATTAAGACTTTTAATTAAATAGTTATTTAAATAATTAATAATTTATTTCTTAAAAACTAAGGATTATAAAACTACTTTAGTTATAATACTTAGTATTTAAGAAAATTAAGAACTAATTAAACTTAGATATAAGTTTAAAAGACTTAGTATTATAAACTTTAGTTTTAAAGTAAAAATAACCTTTTTAGGATTAAGAGAGGTAATTCTAATACCTTAAAAACTACTTTAGATATTTCTTTTTATAATAAACTTATTAAAAGTATTAAAAAATATAAAAGAAAAGTCTTCTTTAATAATATATATAATACTAGCTTTTATAAGAGCTTTAATTTATTATTTATAAGTTTTTTTAAATAAACTAAAAGAATTAATATATAAATATTAAAGTATATAAAAAGAATAAGTAAGTATATAAAGAATAATAATCTTATTCTCTTAGTAAAAAAGCTTAAATATAATTAAGTAATAACTTTTATAGTTATTTAAGATAAAAAGGTAATAAATACTTTTATTTTAATCTTTTATATATTTATAAAAATACCTTATTTAATCTATATTAATTTTATTTATAATCTAACTATTTAGATTTATATTAATATACTAATTAAAAGGTAAATACTTATTTTTATATTAAGATATAAGGTAATTTTAATGTTTTATTATAATATATAATAATACTATTAAGCCCTAACTTTATAGATAGAAAATAGTATATAACTATATTAAGCCTAATCTAGTAATAAAATTAAAAAATAACCTATTAGATATTTAAAAATATATAAATCTACCCCTAGATAATAATAACTTAGAGCCACTTTACTAAGGGTAGTTATAATAAGTGATTTACTACTAAAGATATACTTAGATATATCCTAATAACTAAATAATACTATAGTAAGCTTAATATAACTATAGCCTAATTAAGATTAAGATCTAAAAGAGAAATAATTAATAAGCTTTTCTTTTTAATTAAAAAAGAATTTAAGGACTAGGTAAAGAAATTATAGTCTAAATATAAGTAAATATAAGCCTAAGGTAAGGCTAAAATAGCCTTAATAAAGGCTAATACTTTAATTAATTATAAGATAATATAAGTTATTATTAAAGAAATAGTTATATAAATACTTAAAGAGAGCTAGAATACTAGGTAGCCTTAGTTATTAACCTAGGTATAGTCTTATACTAAGGTAATAATAACCTAGAACTAGGCTAGCCTAAGAGTAAAGCTAGTCCTAGCTAAATATAAATAAGAACTAGTTATTAATATTAGAGGATATACTTAAGAGATTAAGAACTAGTCCCCCTAAGAGGTTATTATAGTAGTTAATAAGGTAATCTATATTAATACTATAGTAATAATATACTACCTCCCCTTAAAAGATATAGTCTTAACTTTTTATTAAGAAGTAAAAGAATATATAAAGAATAAGTTATAAATAAAGGTTATATTTAGCCTAAAAGTAACTTTATCTTAATAAGTCTATATTATAATTATTAAAGTAGTCTAACTTAATAAAGTTTTATAAAATATAATTAACTTTATAATAATATTCTTTACCTTTAATAAAATAAATATTATTATTATAAAAATATACTACCCCTAATTTAAGTCTAAGATAAAAGCCTTACTTATTATTAGAACTTATAATATAAAAATAATAAACTACTTATATAAATAAGAAGTCTTTTTTAACTTATAAGTATTTTAATATAAACCCTTCTTAAATATAGTCTAGTCTTTATAATACTTTTAATATTATTAATATAAATATATAAGAAAGTTTTATTAAAATAAAAAGTACTATAGTTAATATATATATTAGTTTTATCTAAGGATTAAGTTATATCTAGTTAAGATAAATAATAAGAAAAAATAATATTTAAACTATAAAGGTAATTACCTAATATAGTCTTAAAACTATCTTATAATAAAGTAGTACTAAGGCTAAGCTTAAGAGGTATATTACTTTTAACTAATATAGTTTAAATCTTATTACCTAAGGGAGAAGAGAGCCCTAAGGTCTCTAAGGGCGTTATTACCCTTAAAAAGAGCTAAGAGTATATAACACCTAAGGGGGCACCTACTAGGCCCCTCCTTAGCTATATTAACTATCTAGAGGCCTTTCTTAGTATAAACTAATATATTAAACTTTAACTTTATTAACTTATAAAAAAGATTTATAAAACTTATATTAATATTATTAACTAGAATCTTCTAAAGGGTAATACTAGCCCCTAGGTTAAGTAAGAGCTAGACCTTAGACTTCTTATTATTAGCCTTTATCTTACTAACTAAGAGTAAAAACCTTCTCTTCTCTTTTTTATTATTACTTATAACCTTAGAATTAAGCTAAGATATAATTATAATTAAGTTAGTTTTACTTAAATAAATAAATAAAGATCTTTTTTTAGAATATTTATAAAGATAATAATAATATATAACTAGCCTTTTATTAAGAAGATAGCTTAAATATTATAATAATTTAAGAAGTATTACTAGGTAACCCCTTACTTACCTTTATATTAATATTATACTAGCGCCTTTAGGGGGGTAAGTAGATAATAACCTATATCTATAAAAGAATTAATAAATCTACCTAAGAAAAAATAATAAGAGGTAATATATACTATATTTAATTCTATAAAAGTCTTTTTATCCTTATAAATCTTTACTTAGAGCCTAGTATAAACCTAGGCTAATTTATAAATAATATACTACTAGCGCTAGGAGTTCTAAGAGTTATAGTAGGGGATTTTAACCTCTATTACTTATCCTAAGACTTATATAAAAAAAAATCCTTATATACTAATAAGATAATTAAGGCCTTAACTTATATTAAGACTATCTTAGTTACCCTACTAGGAATAGTAATATAGTATAGATATAATTACTATATAAGTACTCTAGACCTCCTCTAGGCCTCTTTATTATTAAGACCTTAATATATATCCTTAGACTAGGACTTATATAGCTTAGACTATACCCTATAGCTATTAGAACTTTAAGTACTCTAAGTAAAGATAACTTTTAAAATAAAGAGATAAGATAAGATTAATAAGAGTATTATATTAGTAAAGGTAGTAGCTTAGCTCCTAGCTATAGCTAAGTTATTAATACTTAATTCCTTATAAGTAAAAGTAATATATAATTAGCTTATCTTAGTACTTAAAGATATTATTAAGAAAGCTATCTTTAAGATAAAACTACCTTAAGACTAATAACTAGCTTAGTAGTTAGAGTTAATAAGAAGAGTAATAATAAAGATAAGATAAGCCTAGTAAAAGGCCTTAAAATTTAGAAACTAAGTTAATTAAGATATAATAAATATAATAAGGAAGGCCTAGGCCTAGGCCTTAGCTAAGGTATAGTAAGTAGCCTAAAGAACTTACCTAGACTTATTAGGAGATACCCTAGCCTTATAGAGGTAATACTAGTAAGCTAAGAAGTATATAATAAGATATATAGTAGATATAATCTTAGTATTAGCTTAACTAGATTAGAGATTATTAGTATAGATAAGAGAAGAAAAAGTAAAGGTCTTTATAAAAAAGTTCTTTCTCCCCTTTATAGAGAATAACCTTAGTCTAGACTTAGGTAAGAAGTACCTAATAGCCTATTTATTATAAGATATAACTAAGATCTTAGTATAAATTATAAAAGAAGAAGTAAAGAATACCTTATAAAGCTACTTAGCTTAAAATATATTAGGTCTAGATAGAGTCTTATATAGCTTACTAAAAGCCCTTAGCTCTCTTATTTACTAGATACTAATTAAATTATTTAATATATCCCTAAAGTCTAGTTATTTCCTAGCCTAATACTATATTAGTATTATAGTTATACTTTAGAAACTAGGAAAATCCCTAGAGGAGCTTTAAACTATAAGGGGCTAGTACTTAATAACCTTCTTAAATATAATAAAGAAACTATTTAAGAAAATCTTTATTATATATATTATAGTTATAATAAAAATATATTAACTTCTCCTAAAGAGATAAATAAGTAATAGGAGAAAGAGGTTAATAAAGATAATAATCTTACTAGTAGTAAAGTTAGTCTTAATAGCCTAGGCCTAAGGTAAAACTATATTACTCTTATAACTAGATATTACTAGTATATTTAATAATATAGACTATTATTTACTTATTTAAGAGTTTTAATATCTTAGATACTTAAAGTAAGTCTTAAATTTAATATAATCCTTCTTTAATAATAAGATAACCTAGTTTTATATTAATAGTAGCCTAATAGAGGAATACTTACTAAGAAGAGGTATACCCTAGGGCTTATAACTATCTCTAATTCTCTTTATCTTATTTATAAGCTTACTTTATAAAGCCCTTAAAATAGCCCTAGGCCTATAAACTATTAAGTTTATAGATAATATAAATCTTTTATATATAAAAAGGAATTATAATAAGATAAATTATAAGCTTAAAATTACTTAGTTAATTTACTAAGAGTAATCTTAAACTTATTACCTTAGCTTCTTAATATTAAAATTTAAATTAATATATTTTTAATATAAGTATATACTAGACCTAAGCCTTTTTATACTTAGAGGTAAGATAGTTAAGTTATTTATAAGTATATATTTACTTAGTATAGTCTTCTTTATAAGGCTTAAATAAGGAAAGTAGATTAAGATAGTATTAAGTAAGATAAATTTAGTACTTTAGGCCTTATAAATAACTATAAGGAAATTATAAAGCCCTTAAGTCTAAAAGGTAAAGAATATCTACTTCTAAGATATTTATTTAATTATATTATTTAGAGTTATAATATAATACTACCTAGGAAATAAGCTTATAAAGAGCCTAGTAAGGCCCCTTTATAAACTATAGGTAAAGTACTTATAAGTTATTAAAAAAGTCTTTAAAGTAACCCTTACTTATTATATTAAAATAGAACTTTAGGTTCTCTTAATAGATATTTATTTATTAATAAGAAAAAGTAAGACTCTAAACTAATAAAAGGCTAATAAGGCTATAACCTAGCTTTATTATATAACTACCTAGGTAACCTTTTTTATACTATTATAAAGAAGTTATAGAAGATAAATTATCTTACTAATATAAGGGCTTTATAATAATCTACTAAAAATAAGTAAAGGGGTCTTAAAGGGGGACTAATATATACTTAATAAGTAAATAAACTAAAAGTAATAGATAAAGTAAGAATAAGAAGAGACTAAGAACTAAAGAAAGGTAAAATACCTTATACTCTTCTTAATATATAAGCTACTATAGCTTAGATATAAGGCTAGAGTAGCCTTAATCTTATACTCTTTATATTATATTAACTTTATTATAATATAACTTTAGATAAGTAAAATTAGACTAAATACCTTTCTCTATAAATATTATATTCTTAGTTATAAGTTAAGAGTATATTAATACTAGAGTAGCTTAGAAGATATTTATTATATATTATTTTAATATAAGCTAATAAGAAGAGGTAATATCTTTAAAGTAATATTATTATAAGAATAATATAATATCCTTTATATCTTTAATAATTTAGTTAAAAGTAAAAAGATAGTAGAGTAGGTTTATAAAGAAAGATAGTATTAGACTAGAGATCTAGTCATCTAGTACTTATTATATATAGTATAAAAGTGACTAGTAGCTTATTAGTATTAATAAACCTCTATTTAAGACTAGTATAAGTAGTTAATAAGATCACTTAGATACTCCTTTACTATTACTATATAATATATAGATAGAAGTAGTAGAATAATAGTTAATTCTATTAAACTAGCTATAAAAAGGTTACCTATTTATATATAGGCTAGAGTATAAGTGCTAAGTTATTCTTAGTTACGCTTATACTATTTTAGGCGTAATAAGTGCTATAGAATAAAAGAAAAAATAGTAATATCTTTATTACTAAAATTAATCTAAAAAAACAATATACTAATCCTTTTCTATATAAATTCCTTCTTTATAGTAGCTATAGTAAAAGGTAGCTAAGTAGTTATTATTAGTTATAATATATTATATCTATCTTAACTCAATTAAATTAAAGTATTATATAAATTAAAAGTAAATACTAAAACACTAATTTTATCTCTTATTAAAAGTAATTATTATTATTATTATTAGATTACCCTAATTAGACTATATATATCTATCTAGTCTCTTTATCTTTATAAGTAAGGGAAAAACTAAAGACCTTAGTAGAAAACCCTTACTTCTTTATCTAACTTTAGTTATATATAAGTTCCTAATAAGGGCTAGTAAGGCCCCTTTTCTTAATTATTTTCTAAGCCCTTTTATAAGCCCTTCCTTACTTCTACCCCTACTCTATACTAATCTTATCCTTATTTCCCCCTAGTTTTATCTTAGGCCTAATAGTTATATATATTAGCCTATATTAGTTATATACCTATTTTATAATCTTCTTACTCTTAATTAAGTAGTCTAATATATAAAGTATATCTTATTACTTTTAAAGTAAGGCTATATTAGAGATATATTCTTAGTCTATTAACTTATAATAAAGAAATATATAGTAAATATCCTCTAGCTTACTCTTATACTAATATATTTTTATATTATACCTAAGTACTTAATACTTATAGAGGAAGGTATTAAGGCTAATCTTCTTTATTTATAGTTATAATATAATTAAGCTTATATATTATAATATATAAAAAAGTAAAGCTACCCTAGCTCTATACCTAGCTTATAGGGGCTTATATACTAGGTATAAGGTAAGTTATTTTACTTATCTTTAGCTCTTTATCTCTTTATATTTCTATTTTACTCTCTAAATCTTATTAGCCTAAGCTTTAAGTATATATTAGTCTCTCTCTAAGGCCCTCTTATTTATCTTTAATAGGTCTTAGTATAGGCTTTTTATTAGTAATAAGATTTATTTATTTTAGTATTAGTAATAAAGGAGGGGGATTATTAATAATACCTATATAATAGTATACTAGAGCTAGGCTATAGCCCTTATAGCCTCTTATTAATTAAGTATCTTACTTTTTTATATTATTAGGTAAATATTTATTAAGAGGACTCTAAGCTTAGTCTTTATATAATAAGTAAAAGTAGCTTTAAAAATACCCTTAGTTACTTATAAATACTTTATTTATAATTCTTTTAAAGGTCTTATTAGGCCTTTTATAAGACTAGTTATAAGATTATATTATATTATTACTTTAAATAATATAATTAGGTAGATTTCTTATAAGTAAATATTCTTTACTTCTTTAACTTTTAAGCCTTATAACTTTCTAACTATAAGTTATAAAGTATAAAGTACTAAGTATATTTTCTTTAATATAACCTTAACTTATTTTTATTATCTTAACTTTACTAATAAAGTTACTTTAAAGAAGTAAATATCTTTAAATAACTCTACCTCTTTACCTCTAAGTATAAAAGAGCCTAAATCTAAGGCATACTTATATTAGAAGTATAATAACTTAAACTTTAAGATTAAAAAGCTAAGATAATAATCTCTTACTTATTTCTTATAAATTATTTAGGTATTTTCTAGCTAACTTTTAGTTTTATTATAATCTTTATTTATATATAATAGGTTTATATTATTTATAAAACTAATTATATATAGGCTTAAGGCTAAGTTAAGGGCTTTATAAAATAAAGCTATAAAGAAGATAAAAAGGATAAGGGATAGTAATAAGCTTTAAAAGACTTCTTATTAAACTACTCTTTCTTATATAAGACTACTATTAATATAAAACTAATTTATCTTATTATTAAAGAAAGACTAAAGGAGGTTAAGAATCTATTCTAAGTAGCTAAGGTAATAAAGCTCTTAAATAAGTAGCTTATAGTTAATATTATTAAAAGCACTAGCTATATCTAGTTATAAGAATAATACTACTTTACTATAAGCTTATATTATATAGATAAGCTTAATTACTACTACTACTATTACTATTTCTATTAACCTTTATCTCTAATTTCTTATCTATCCTTCTAGTAGAAGTTAATATATTTCTATTATAATTATAATATAAGTAATAAGAATCTTCTTTAAAAGCTTACTAGTTATATTAAAAAGGGTTATTAGGTATTATCTTCTTATTATTTAGAGGTTATCTAAGGTCTTCCTTAGTTTCTAAAGGACTATAGTAGTACTAGACTAATATTATACTAGGAAATACTTAGTCTATAGAGATATATTAAAGATCTTTATTAGCGCTTTATAAAGTAAGAGGCCTAGGGCTTTTAGGAGTCTATATAAGACCCTATCTAGGCCTAGGGCATTCTATACTATATAGCCTCTTAATATATCTTTTACTTTATTTATAATAATAGTTATAAAGATATTAGTTATATCCTATATATAGGTAAAAGTACTTTATTCTTTATCTAAGGTCTTATTAGACTTAATAGCTATTAAGACTAAGAAGAACTTTTAAGCTAGTATCTTTACCTTTTCTTCTCTTAATTATACTAAAAAGTTTTAGTCTAGTTAGGCTAGCTCTAAGATTATATTAGCTATATAGCTTATAGTAAATCCTTTTACTTACCTATATTACTTTTATAGCGCTAGAGTATCTTCTAATAAGTTAAGATATATTCTCTAGGTAGCCTTTTATACTTTAGTTAAGGCCTAGGCTTAGGCCTTTCTTATACTATAAGTAACTTCTTAGTTAACTTTATTTCTTAACCTCTAGGCCTTTCTTTATAATCTCTTTATTATAGTAATTACTTAGTTAGTTACTTAATTCTACTACTCTAGCTTTTAGACCTAGGTAGGGCTTATCTTAAAAATAGCTTTTTTTATAATATCCTCTATTATTATTATAAGCTTCTTATAAGTTATCTCTACTTTTATTAAGGTTATTATTAAGGTCTTAGTTATAATTAAAAGCTAAGCTAATACCTTTATTAATATAAAAGTAATATTAATTATTTTTTATTTCTTTATTAACTTCTTCTTTTTTATTTAATAAGCTTAGAGTTCTAATAATTATAAGATATAATCTAACCTAGCTAGATTCTAGTCTAGGGTTATATACTTACCTTATAAGATTAGTAAGGCCTAAAGTAAGTCTAAGGTACTTATATAATAGTTATAGTAAAACTATATTATTATCCTTAGGGGTATAACTAGTATAGTCCTAATACTAGTAAAGGTCTTAATTATATTATCTATAAATATAGATTTCTTATTATAGAGATCTTAGGAGAGGTAGTAGAGGTTAAAGTCTCTAACTACTACTTAAGAGGCCTCTTCTACCTAAATATTATAAAAGAGCTTATATAGGTTAATACTAGGTTTAGTATAAAGGTTTATAAAAATAAGAAGGTCTATAGAGAATTTAATATAATATATATCTTTCTTAATTATAACTTTTTATAATAACTTCTTAATCCTTTTATATATATATATAACTACCTTTCCCCCTTTTTATAAGTACTAATAAGGTATTAAGGTAAGGGTAAATAAAGGGCTACTTAGTAATATTTCTTAAATTATAATAATATTATAACTATCCTCCTAATAAAAGGCTAGTTAGATATTATTATTATTTTTATAAACATTTTATAATAAAATCCTTATTTAGTTATCTAGACTAGGCTAGGTTAATTATAATTATATCCTAGATTAGCTTTATAGTTATTAGTAATAGTAAGAGAGGTAAGAGTAGGTCCCCTTAGGTATAATTATATTCTCTAAGTACTAGGGCTAATAATAATACTTACCTAACCTTATCTTCTCTTAAGGTAAGTATAATACTCTTATATTATAAAATAGTTAATAATATTAAGCTTATAAACCTTACTCTAGGGTTTATAAAGCTAAACTTTAATATATTAGTTTATATAAAAAAAGGCCTTTAAACTAGGGCTAATAAGGATAGTCTTAAAAGGTACCCTCTTAAGTACTATATACTCCTAGCTCTCTTTAAGGGTAATAATACTCTTAAAGACCTTAAGAGCCTCTCTTTATTTAGACTTAGGTAGTAGCTTTTAAATTATATTAGTCTAAAGTAATATACCTCTTAAGCTTAGCCCTAGTACTATTATATTATAAGGTAGTCCTAGGATTATACTAAGTAATTACCTTTATAGTTAAAGTATAATTTCTTCTTATTATCTTTTTTAGCTAAGTATAGCTTAGTTCTAGTATAAGTCTAGTAAGTATATTAGTTATATTATTCTTTATTTTAGTAGAATTTACCTATATAACTATATTAATAATATTAGAAGTATTATAAGGGTTATATTACCTCTAAGAAAGGCTTATATTAAAATACCTAAGAGTTAAAGAAGACTTTTTATTTATAAAGGTAATTTATTATTTTTATATTATAAGTTCTAATAATTATTAAAGCTTTTATTTTAAACTTAAACTAAAGGTAATATATTTTTATTATAATAATATTTACTTTATTAAAGGCTAAGAGTATTATTATAAGATTAAAGGTATTTTATAAAATCTTACTAAGTAAGATTATTTTTATTATTATAGTATAGATTTATTAAGAGAGGGTTACCTTAGGCTTAAAAATAACCTTTACTTAGAGCTTATCTTTAATATATTTCTTTACTTCTTAATAAAAGGTTAAGGCTATATCCCCTAAAGGGAGATAGTATATTACTACTATAATATCTACCTAGATTACCTTATTAACTACTATAATAACCTCTTATAAAAAGTAGTCTTTAACCTCCTAGGTATATCCTTTAGTATTAATAATTAACTCTTATTTATATCTTATTAAAACTAGTTTTACCTTAAGGCTAACCTAGCCTTATATTATTATTATTTTAGTATAAGGTTATATTTAAGATAATAATTAGGGTTATTTAATACTTTAACTCTTCTTTAATATCTAAATAACTATTTCTTTAATAATAGCTTATATTATTTCCTAATTAACTAGGTTATTTATTTTTATTAAGGCTATCTTAGCTTTACCTTAGGCCTATATCTATTTATATTTAGACTATAACTCCTTTACTTAGTCTTTATACTTATCTTTAATTAAAAAAAAGAGCTTATTAATAATTTCTCTTTTAGATCTTATTCTCTATCTAGTTATAACTATATTAGGCTTATTATAGTATAATTTAGTTATAGGGATATATCTAGGTATATCTTTAGTAGTAAATTAGCTATTATAACTACCCCTAGTAAAGTAGCTTTAAGCTAATATTATCTAGGGGTAGATTTAAGTGCTTTTAATTATCTAATAAGTTATTTTCTAACTTTATTACTAGATTAGGCTTAATATAGTTATATATTATTTTCTACTTATAAAGATATTAGTAGTAGAATAATAGTTAATTCTATTAAACTAGCTATAAAAAAGTTACTTATTTATATATAAGCTAGAGTATAAGTGCTAAGTTATTCTTAGTTATACTTATACTATTTTAGGTGTAATAAATAGTTAATATATATAAATATTAACTTATAATTAAGGCTAAGTAAAGGCTAAGATAAAGAAGGGTTAAATATAAAAGAACTAGGTATTATTAATAAAATAAACTAAGGTAAGAGTTATATTAAAGTTAAAATAAAACTAACTAAGCTAAATATTAATTTTATTATTAAAAAAATAAAAGAGAGGGGCTTACCTAAGCCCTTAGTAATTATAAGATAAAACTACTCTAGGGTTATAATACCTCTATTATTATCTAAGCCTAGGTTAATAACTAGCCCCTAGATACTACTAGGGGCTATAGTAAGTATAATAAGGGCTATAGATATAGTAAGCGTAAGGGCGGGGTTAATAGGCGTAATAGGTATATCTATAGGGGTAGTAGGGGCTAGGCCTAGGACTAAGGCGGGGTTAGTAGGGATAGTAGTAGCTACTAAAACTCCTAATCTATAGGAGATATAATATAGCTTTAATAAAATATTAGAAAGTAAGGCCTAGTTAGCTATAGTAAGGGGCTAACTAGGGCCTATAGGGTTAGCGGTAGGGGTAGGGAGCGTAGTGGTAGTAGGCGTAGTAGGCGTGGTAGTGATAGTAATAGAGAGGTAAACCCCTTTAATAGTATAAGCCTAGTCCTAGGCCTCCTTAGTAGTGATACTACTAGCGTTATAGCGGGCCTAGGATATAGCTTATATATTTAATATAAGCTAGTTCTAGCTAAACCTATTAGCGGGGGAGGATTAGGGCTAGGCTAGGAGTAATATATATATATAAGCTAAAAATAAGTTAACTTATTAGTGTTTTTTATCTAGTTAATATAATAGCTATAGGGGGTAACCTAAGGGTTACCTTACTTAGGCTTAAGGTTATCTTAAGAAGAGAGCTTATCTTCTCTAGTTATCTTAGAGGTAAGATAATAATAAGGTTATACTAATTAGTTACTAAACTAAGGCTAATAAAGAAAAGAAGTAGTTTATTATAATAAGAGGTAGGGGGGGGTATAGATTTATTAGTAAAAATCTTACTAAGGTTAAGAGGGGGACTAAGGCTAGCTTAGGCTAGATTAAAGGGAATAATTTACTTACTTAAAGGTAATAGTAATAATATAATATTTTTTATATATAATTAACTTAAATCTATAAATAAAAGGTATTATAAGTATAACTAGATAATATATAAGGATAGTAGGGGAAAAGTATAGATAAGAAGAAGGGAGATATATAATTAATATAGTTATTAAAGGAAGAAAAAGAAGCTATAAATTAAGGAATTAGGCCTCTTTTATCTCTACTAGCTAGCTAGTAATAATAATAGATTAGCTAAGTAAAGACTAATAAGTAGTTATTATATTAGTTATAAAAGGGTATATAAAGATAATATAGTAGTTAGTATAACCCTAAGATAAACCTAATATATAAGTTATTAAGTATATTTATATAATATTTATAGAATAATAATAAATATAAATATAGCTATTATAAGTATATAAGGGAGTATACTAAGGATAAGAAGTATTAACTAGGCCTTTATAAAGATAGGGAGATACCTACTAGGGGATAACTTAGCTTTAATAGAACGCCTATTTTTCCTAAACCTAGATTAGCTAGATTAGCTAGGAAGGGTAAAATTAAGCCCCCCCTACACCCTTAAGGCGCCCTTAGGACTAAATTAGAGGATAAGGCTATAAGTATTAACTTATAACTAAGGGCCTAGCCTAGACCTAAACTAGTGACCTAGTTAATACCCCCTTCCTTAAGAAACTTAATTAAGAAAAGGGGCCTTATAGGACCTTATTAGAAGCTAATATAGGACTAAAGTAGTTAGAAAGAAGTAAGGGTTTTCCTCTAGGGACTCTAGTTTTCCTTTACTTATAAATAATAGTGAGACTAGATAGATATATAGTTTAATTAGTATAAATAAATAATAATAATAATACTATTAAGCCTTAAGAATTTATTACTTAAAATATAATAACTTACTTTTTATTATTAAGTTATATTACTTTTATTTTTTTAGCTTAATTAAAGCTTATAATAACTATTTTTATTATAATAAAACTTATTAAAAACCTAGTCTTATTAAAGTTATAGATATTAGATTTTAGAATATTATATTTTATAATTATATTCTTTAAGAATATAAACTAGTTATAAATTATAATTAACTCTTTATATTTAACGCTTTAATAATTATATCTTTATTAAAAATATATAATAAACTCTAGATATTATTATATAAGGCTTTTTATCTTATATACTTTAATATATTTACTATTATATTTAATAAGTAATTAGTTTATTATATTCTTTATATTAATATATTAAAAGAAGAGTTTTTATAAGTTTAATTAAAGAATATATTTTATTATAACTTTTATTTTTAAATTAATAAGTTTCTTTAAATTAAGTATAAAATTATATTGTATAACTTAACTATTATATTAATTATATATAATAATTTAAAGTATATTATAGATTAATATAGCTTATTTATAGCTTAGTTTTAGATTTTCTTTAAGAGTTTAAAAGATAAAGATAATACTTACCTTTTTTAAAGGGATTTTTATAAAAGGTTATTAAATAATAAAAGTACTAAGGTAAAAGGTACTAAAAATAAAGTAAAGTAAGTAACTTACTTATTTAAATAACTTACTTATTAATTATATTAATTAAAGACTTAATTAACTTTAATATTAAAGGAAATATTATAAGTTAAAATATAATTATTAAGTATAATATTATTATAAAACTAAACTAAGTAATATTAATATCTTATTTAAATAATAAAGTAATTATATTTAAATTAATATTATTATAATTATATCTTAGTAATATCTTTATATAATAAAAAGTCTATATTACTAATATATTAGTTTTAATAGATTTTATTTTTAAGATATTATTTATTAGGTTAGCTTAAGTTATATTTAAGTATCTTTTAGATTAAAAAAGTATAAAGTTATATATATAGTTTAAGAATATAAAAGTAATAATATTGATAATAAAACTAATAGCTTAAGAGTTTATTAAAAAGCTTTTTAATTAAAATAATTTAATATAAATATAAATTCTAGCTTTTAATTTAAAGTTTATATAATAAAAAGAGTTATTAAAAGAAAAAATTAAAAGTAAAAATATAGTTTTTAAGCTTAAAGAAAATAATAAAGAAGAAATTAAATAAAGTCTTTAATAATATATAAGTAAAATGAAAGTTATAATAAATAAAAAAAGATTAAATATTAATTTATAAAAGTAATTTATAAATAAGTTAAAAGTCTTTATTTTATATAAAAGAAAAGTAAATTTATTATTATTAAATTATACTAATTAGATTATATATATCTATTTAGTCTTTTTATCTTTATAAATAAAAGAAAAACTAGAGATCTTAGAAGAAAACCCTTACTTCTTTATCTATCTTTAGTTATATATTAGTTTCTAATAAGAGCTAGTAAGGCCCCCCTTTTTAATTATTTCCTAGACCTTCTTATAAACCCTTTCCTTACTTCTACCTTTACTTTATATTAGTTCTACTTTTACTTTATCTTAAGCTTATCTTAAGTCTAATAGTTATATATATTAGCTTATATTAGTTATATACTTATTTTATAATCTTTTTACTCTTAATTAAATAGTCTAATATATATAATATATTTTATTATTTTTAAAGTAATATTATATTAAGGATATATTTTTTAGTTTATTAGCTTATAATAAAGAAATATATAATAAATATTCTCTAATTTATTTTTATATTAATATATTTTTATATTATATTTAAGTACTTAGTACTTATAATAGAAAATATTAAGGTTAATCTTCTTTATTTATAATTATATTATAATTAAACTTATATATTATAATATATAAAAAAATAAAGTTACTTTAGCTTTATACCTAGTTTATAAGAGCTTATATACTAAGAATAAAATAAGTTATTTTACTTTTCTCTAGCTTTTTATTTCCTTATACTTTTATTTTACTCTTTAAACTTAATTAACCTAAGCCTTAAGTATATATTAGTTTTTTTTTAATACCCCTTTATTTACCTTTAGTAAGTCTTAGTATAAGTATTTTATTAGTAATAAGATTTATTTATTTTATTATTAATAAAAAGAGATTATAAATAATATTTATATAAAAGTATATTAAAGTTACGTTATAGCCTTTATAACCTTCTATTAGTTAAGGGTCTTACTCTTTTATATTATTAAGTAAATATCTATTAAAAGTATATTAAGCTTAGTTTTAATATAATAAATAAAAATAACTCTAAAAGCTCTTTTAACTACTTATAAATACCTAACTTATAATTATTTTCAAGGTCTTATAAGGCCTTTTATAAGACTAGTTATAAGATTATATTATATTATTATTTTAAATAATATAATTAAGTAAATTCTTTATAAATAAATATCTCTTACTTCTTTAACTCTTAAGCTTTATAACTTTTTTATTATAAGTTATAAAGCCTAAAATACTAAATATACTTTCTTTAATATAACTTTAATTTATTTTTATTATTCTAATTTTACTAATAAAGTTATTTTAAAAAGATAAGTATTTATAAATAATTTTATTATCTTATTTTTAAGTATAAAAAAGCCTAAATTTAAAATATACTTATATTAGAAGTATAGTAATTTAAACTTTAATATTAAAAAGCTAAGATAATAATCTTTTATTTATTTTTTATAAATTATTTAAATATTCTTTAATTAATTCTTAGCCCTCCTTATATACCTTTATAAGTAGAAAATAGCATATAACTATATTAAGCCTAATCTAGTAATAAAGTTAGAAAATAACTTATTAGATAATTAAAAATACTTAAATCTACCCTTAGATAATATTAGCTTAAAGCTACTTTACTAGGGGTAGTTATAATAGCTAATTTACTACTAAAGATATACCTAGATATATCCTTATAACTAAACTATACTATAGTAAGCCTAATATAGTTATAACTAGATAAAAGATAAGATCTAAGAGAGAAATTATTAATAAGCTTTTTTTTTTATTAAAAATAAGTATAAAGACTATATAAAGAAGTTATAGTCTAAATATAAATAAATATAGGCTTAAAGTAAGGCTAGAATAGCCTTAATAAAGATAAATAACCTAGTTAATTAAGAAATAATATAAGTTATTATTAAAAAAATAATTACCTAAATATTAAAAAAACACTAAAGTACTAAATAACCTTAACTATTATCTTAAGTATAGTCTTATACTAAAGTAATAATAATATAAAGCTAGGTTAGCCTTAAGATAAAACTAGTCTTAATAAGATATAAATAAAAGTTAATTATTAATACTAGAGGATATACCTAGGAGGTTAAAGACTACTTCTTATAAGAGGTTATTATAATAGTTAATAAGGTAATTTAGGTAAATACTATAGTAGTAATATATTACCTCCCCTTAGGGGATATAGCCTTAACTTTTTATTAGAAAGTAAAGAAATATATTAAAGATAAACTCTAAGTAAAGGTTATTTTTAAGCTTAAGGTAACTCTCTCTTAATAAATCTATACTATAGTAATAAAAGTAATCTTACTTAGTAAGATTTTATAAGATACTTTTAACCTTATAATAATACTTTTAGTTTTTAATAAAGTAAATATTATTATAATAAAAGTATATTACCTTTAGTTTAAGTTTAGAATAAAAGCCTTAATAATTATTAGAACTTATAATATAAATATAGTAAATTATCTTTATAAATAAAAAATCTTCTTTAACTCTTAAGTATTCTAATATAAGCCCTTTTTAAAGATAATATAACCTCTATAATACTTCTAATACTACTAATATAACTATATAAGTAAGTTCTATTAAAATAAGAAATAATATAGTTAGTATATTTATTAGACTTATACTAGAACTAAGCTATACTTAGTTAAAAAAGATAATAAGAAGGAATTATACCTTAACTATAAAAATAATTACTTAATATAGTCTTAAGACTACCTTATAATATAATAATACTAGGGCTAAGCTTAAGAGGTATATTACTTTAGACTAATATAATTTAAGAGTTATTACCTAAGCCTAAATAAAAAGAGGCCCCTAAGGTCTTTAAGAGTATTATTACCCTTAATAAGAGCTAGAAGTATATAATACTTAAGAGAGTACTCTCTAAGACTCTCCTTATTAACTCTAGTTTAAAGGCCTTTCTTTATATAAACTAATATATTAAAGTTTAACTTTATAAACCCTAAAGTAAGGTCTATAGGCCTAATATTACTAACTATTCTATAATATAAAAATATTATACTTACCTTAGGAGAAGATAGAGTTAAATAAGTATTATTATTAGCCCTAGTACTTAGGGAATATAATTATACTTAAGGGGACTTACTCTTACCCTTACTACTATTACTAATAGCTATAAAACTAATTTAAGATATAATTATAACTAACCTAGTCTAGCTTAGATAACTAAATAAGGATTTTATTATAAAATATTTATAAAGATAATAATAATATCTAACTAGCCCTTTATTAAGAGAATAGCTATAATATTATTATAATCTAAGAAGTATTACTAAGTAGCTCTCTACCTACCTTTACCTTAGTACCTTACTAGTACTTATAAAGAGGGGGAAAGGTAATTATATATATATATAAAAAAATTAAGAAGTTATTATAAGAAACTATAATTAAGAAAGATATATATTATATTAAATTCTCTATAGACCCTCTTATCTTTATAAACCTTTATATTAAACCTAGTACTAACTTATATAAGCTTCTTTATAATATCTAGGTAGAAAAGGCCTTTTAAGTAATAGTTAGAGACTTTAACTTTTACTACCTCTCTTAAGATCTTTATAATAAGAAATCTATATTTATAAATAATATAATTAAGACCCTTATTAGTATTAGAACTATACTAGTTATACCTCTAAGGATAATAATATAATTCTATTATAACTACTATATAAGTACCTTAGACTTACTCTAGGCCTTACTAGTCTTATAAAGTAAGTATATAACCCTAGATTAGAACCTAGCTAGGTTAGATTATATTTTATAACTATTAGAACTTTAAGCTTATTAAATAAAAAAGAAGAGGCTAATAAAGAAATAAAAAATAATTAATATTATTTTTATATTAGTAAAGGTATTAGTTTAGTTTCTAACTATAACTAAGACCTTAATAATAACCTTAATAAAGGTAGAGGTAGTTTATAAAAAGCTTATAATAGTAATAGAGGATATTATAAGAAAAGCTATCCTTAAGATAAGCCCTACCTAGGTCTAAAAGCTAGAGTAGTAGAACTAAGTAATTAGCTAAGTAGTTATTATAATAAAGAGATTATAAAGAAGGGCCTAGAGGTTAAGAAATAAAGTTAATTAAGAAGTTACTTATAATATAAGAAAGACCTAAGCCTAGGCTTTAGCTAAAGTATAGAAGGCTACTTAGAGAATATATCTTAACTTATTAGGAGATACTTTAGTACTATAGAAGTAATATAGGTAAATAAAAAGGTTTATTATAGGCTATATAGTTAATATAATCCTAGAGCTAGCCTAGCTAGGCTAAGACTCTTTAGTATAGTTAAGAGAAGAAAAGGTAAAGGTATTAGCCTAAAAGTTCTTCTTAGCCCTAATAGCTATTAAGCTAAATAAGACCTTAGATAAATAATAAAGTATTTTTATTTATATATAAGATATAACTAATATCCTTATAGTTATTATTATAAATAAAATAAAAGATATACTAAAAGACTATATAGTATAAAATACCCTAGGCCTAGATAGGGTTCTATATAGAGTCTTATATAGACTCCTAAAGGCTCTAGGCCTCTTACTTTATAAAGCGCTAATAAAGATCTTTAATATATCTCTATAGACTATATATTTCCTAATATAATATTAGTCTAGTACTACTATAGTCCTCTAGAAACTAGAGAAGACCTTAAATAACCTTTAGATAGTAAGAAGATAACGCCTAATAACCTTTCTTAATATAACTAGTAAGCTTTTTAAGAAGATTCTTATTACCTATATTATAATTATAATAAAAATATACTAACTTCTACTAAAAGGATAAATAAGAAACTAAAGATAAAGGTTAATAAGAATAATAATAATAATAATAATTAAGCTTATTTATATAATATAAGCTTATAGTAAAGTAATATTACTCTTATAGTTAGATATAACTAGTATCTTTAATAATATTAATTATAAGCTACTTATTTAAAAACTCTATTACCTTAGTTACTTAAAGTAGATTCTTAACCTCCTCTAGTCCTTCTTTAATAATAAGATAAATTAGCTTTATATTAATAGTAGTTTTATAAGAGAAAGAGTAATCTAATAAAGAGTCTCTTAAGACTTATTACTATCCCTTATTCTTTTTATTTTCTTTATAACTTTACTTTATAAAGTCCTTAACTTAGCCCTAGGCCTATATATAATTAGTTTTATAGATAATATAAACCTATTATATATAAGTAAAGACTATAATAAAACTAAAAGCTAGTTAGAAAATATTTAAATAATTTATAAAAAATAAATAAAAGATTATTATCTTAGCTTTTTAATCCTAAAGTTTAAGTTATTATACTTCTAATATAAATATACCTTAGATCTAGGCCCCCTTATACTTAGAGGTAAAAAGGTAAAGTTATTTAAAAATACCTATTTCTTTAAAATAACTTTATTAATAGGATTAAGATAGTAAAAATAAGTTAAAGCTATATTAAGAAAGATATACTTAGTACTCTATACTTTATAACTTATAGTTAAAAAGTTATAAGGCCTAAGGGTTAAAGAAATAAGAGATATTTACTTATAAGGAATTTACCTAATTATATTATTTAAAGTAATAATATAATATAGTCTTATAACTAGCCTTATAAAGGGCCTAGTAAGACCTCTAAGAGAATTATAAGTAAGGTATTTATAGGTAGCTAGGGGTACTTTTAAAGCTACCCTTACTTATTATATAAAGACTAAGCTTAGAGTCCTCTTAATAAATATTTACCTAATAATATAAAAAAGTAAAATACTTAATTAATAAAAGGCTATAAAGGCTATAGCCTAGCTCTAGTATATTACTATATAAGTATTATTAATAATCCCCCTTCTTTACTACTAATATTAAAATAGATAAATCTTATTACTAATAAAAAACTTATACTAAGACTTACTAAAGATAAATAAAAGGGCTTTAGAGGAAGACTAATATATACTTAAAGTCTAGGTTAATAAGGTTTAAAGAGTAAAATAAGAATATAAGGAGATAAAGAGCTAAAGATAAGTAAAATAACTTACCTTATACTTAATATATAAGCCCTTATAAGCTAAATATAAAGCTAAGGTAGCCTTATTCCTTTATATATTATAGTATATAAGCTTAATTATATTATAACTATAAATAAAGAAGATTAGCCTTAATACCTTCTTCTATAAGTACTAAGTATTTAAATATAATATAAAAATATACTAGTATAAGAGTAAGTTAGAAGATATTTATTATATACTTCTTTATTATAAGCTAATAAGTTAGGAATATATCTATAATATAGCCTTACTCTAAGAGTAATAAGATATACTTTATATACTAGATTACCTAATTAAAAGTAAGAAAATTATAAAATAAATATATAACTAATATAAATTAATATATATAATTATTAGGCTTAAGATAAAACTAAAGAGAAATAGAGATAAGACTAATATAAAGTAAAGGTAAAAGTAAGAAATAGCCTATAAAAGGGCTTAGAAAATAATTAAGAAAAAGGGCCTTACTAGCCTTTACTAAGAACTAATATATAACTAAAGTTAGATAAAGAAGTAAGGGTTTTTTACTAAAGTCTCTAGTTTTTCCCTTACTTATAAAGATAGAAGGACTAGATAAATATATATAGTTTAATTAAGGTAATTTAATAATAATAATAATTAATTCTTAGTTTTATTATAATCTTTATTTATATATAATAAGTTTATATTATTTATAAAACTAATTATATATAAGCTTAAGGTTAAGTTAAGAACTTTATAAAATAAGGTTATAAAAAAGATAAAAAAAATAAAAAATAGTAATAAGCCTTAAAGGACTTCTTATTAAATTACTTTTTTTCTTATAAGTTTATTATTAATATAAAACTAATTTATTTTACTATTAAAGAAGAATTAAAGGAGGTTAAGGATTTATTCTAAGTAATTAAGATAATAAAGTTTTTAAAGAAGTAGTTTATAATTAATATTATTAAAAATACTAGTTATATTTAGTTATAAGAATAATATAACTTTATTATAAGATTATATTATATAAATAAGCCTAATTACTATTATAATTACTATTTTACTTATTATTATATTTAGTATTTTAGTTAGAAAATAATATATAATATATATTCTTTAGTAGTTATATATAACTTAACTATTACTAACCTAACTAGCTAACTAGCTAACTATACTATAGTTTTACTAGCGTTTTACTAAAGTACGTATATACTATACTACTAACCTAAACACTAATAACTGACTCGAACACCTAACCACTAACCTAACTAGTAGCTTAGCCACTAACTTAACCACTATATGTAGTAGTATAGTAGTACGCCGGCAAAACCCCGGTAAAACCGTGGTGTGGTCAGCTGGTCAGGTCAGCGATGGTCAGGTTATCTCACACCACTGTTGTTTATGACCTCTCCGGAGCCTTCGGACATCTAAAGGGATACCTAGCCAGGTAGCCCCGCTCTGTTGACGTAGCCCTGGCATAGTCCAGCCAACGACTGGTGCGAAGCTGGTGCATGATGAGCGAAGGGCCACCACAGGTACTTACCTGGTTAGTTAGTTTTATTAGGTATCCAAAGTACCTTACAGCTGCCCCTTACCCCTCCCCCCTCCATGGCCTCTGGCAGATAAACAGCTTCCCGACCAGAGCTGGACCGTTTTCCTCCCAACATCTTCCTCTTCCTTAACCCTTTTTGCCAAACCAGTGATTTATAGGATCGTTCCCTATCAATCACATCTCACGGTGAGTTCTTTTCTGCTTCAATGCCTTACGATATTTCCTTGGCACTCTACCATGACACCAACGCTTTGCTCCGCCGTGCGAGCTTATCCCGAGCTCTGCAAAGATTGTTGTTGTTGAGGCATATTTTCGGTTAGCTGCATTGTGAATCACAATCAACTCCGTGATTCCCCTTGAAAGCTGATGCAATCTGCTCGAACTATTTCTAACACCTATTCGGTCTCTACAATGTTCAATACTGCAATGCGCTCCTCATTTTCGCCAAATCGCGGGGGATTCGCCCAAGCTTTCCGCTAAACAAACTACTGACAAACTCTCTTGATTAGAACAACAGAACAGAACTTTTGAAAGACAGTCAAGATGGCCATCACCAAGGTTCACGCTCGTTCCGTCTACGATTCTCGTGGCAACCCCACCGTTGAGGTCGATCTCGTCACTGAGACCGGCCTGCACCGCGCTATCGTCCCCTCTGGCGCCTCTACCGGTTCGTCCCGACCACTCCTCGCTTGTTGCCGAATCAGCATCGTAACCGATTGTCACAGGTCAGCACGAGGCTGTTGAGCTCCGCGATGGCGACAAGGCCAAATGGGCTGGCAAGGGTGTCTCCCAGGCCGTCGCCAACGTTAATACTGTCATTGGCCCTGCTCTGATCAAGCAGAACTTTGATGTGAAAGATCAGTCCAAGGTCGACGAGTTCCTCAACTCTCTCGATGGAACTCCCAACAAGGGCAAGCTTGGCGCCAACGCCATCCTCGGTGTATCATTGGCCGTCGCCAAGGCTGGTGCCGCTGAAAAGGCAAGTACATCGCGTTGTCTAGGTCGGCGCCTACCATGTAGCATCAGAACACAAATTGACAAAATCCCAGGGTGTCCCTCTCTACGCTCATATCTCAGACCTGGCTGGTACCAAGAAGCCATACGTTCTCCCCGTTCCTTTCATGAACGTTCTTAACGGCGGGTAAGTTGCGAAAACGACGCAATGTCTGCAACATCGCTAACCGATATACAGCTCCCACGCTGGCGGCCGCCTTGCTTTCCAGGAGTTCATGATTGTTCCCTCGTACGTGTCTCGAGTAAACCCAGCGACGTGAATGCAAATTAACTCGATCGCAGTGAGGCTGCAAGCTTCACCGAGGCCATGCGCCAGGGTGCTGAGGTCTACCAGAAGCTCAAGAGTCTCGCCAAGAAAAAGTACGGCCAGTCCGCTGGCAACGTTGGTGATGAGGGGGGTGTTGCCCCTGATATCCAGACCGCCGACGAGGCTCTCGACCTCATCATGGAGTCCATCGAACAGGCTGGCTACACTGGCAAGATCAAGATTGCCATGGATGTCGCTTCCAGCGAGTTCTACAAGACCGAAGAGAAAAAGTACGATCTTGACTTCAAGAACCCCGAAAGTGACCCAAGCAAGTGGCTCACCTATGAGCAGCTTGCTGCTCTCTACTGTGACCTCTGCAAGAAGTATCCTATTGTCTCCATCGAAGACCCCTTCGCCGAAGATGACTGGGAGGCCTGGAGCTACTTCTACAAGACTCAGGATATTCAGATTGTCGGTGATGATCTGACTGTCACCAACCCCCTCCGCATCAAGAAGGCCATCGAGCTCAAGGCTTGCAATGCCCTTCTCCTTAAGGTCAACCAGATCGGTACCCTGACCGAATCTATTCAGGCCGCCAAGGACTCCTACGCCGACGGCTGGGGTGTCATGGTCTCCCACCGGTCCGGTGAGACCGAGGACGTCACAATTGCTGACATCGTCGTGGGTATCCGCTCTGGCGAGATCAAGACTGGTGCTCCTTGTCGCTCTGAGCGTCTGGCCAAACTTAACCAGATCCTACGCATTGAAGAGGAGCTTGGCGATCTGGCTGTCTACGCCGGTGCCAACTTCCGCAACTCTGTCAATCAGTAACTCGGCGGCTGTGGCACGGCCCGACGAGGCGTGGAGATATATAAGCACAAAAGAAAATAATTAAATAATGAACGATACACTAGTCCCACGTAGTTAGATAATTACTTTAGATAACTTACTCCTGTGATAATAAACATCGAACATTATTAGTTAATGTTTTGTTAAAGTAAGTAATAAAATAAAGTACTAGTACTTAAATAATAAGAGTATTGCTATTCGCGCGGAGCTATTTTACTATTCGCGCGGAGTCACGTGCCCTACATTCCACCCACACTAGCGCGGTACCTCTCTTTTAGTGTATATATATATATAATATAATATACCTAAAAAGGATTACCTAAATAGCTAGATTTTTAGTATTCTTATTTACCTTAACCTATAATTATTATTCTTACCTTCTTTCCCCTTAAATAATATTATAATAATACTAGAAGATTAGCCTTAAATTCCTTTATTACTATTATTAATATTACTTTTTAATTCTTTATATAATCTTATTATTTTTTATAATATTACTTTTTAATTCTTTATATAATCTTATTATTTTTTTATAATATTTTTATTATTTAAATAATATTATAATTATTAAAAGTAGCTTTTATAAAAAATATTAATCTAATAGTAATTATATTATTATATATTACTAAATTCTTTATAATAAAGGTTATTACTAGCTCTTATAAGCTCTAGGGCTTTAGAAAATTAACTCTTAAAGATTTAATTATATATTTAAAATTACTACTAAAATAACTATTACTTTAAGTAATAAGTAAATATATAAGATAGTTATTAGTATATATAACTACTCTCTTTTTCTTTATTTTTTAAACTATATAATTCTTTATTACTAAATAACTAATTAAAAGCGACTTAAAAGAAGCCTTTCTTTACTAAAGGCCTTACTTACTAGGGAGCTTAGTAATATCCTTTATAAAATATACCCTAAGTTATAGCCTTTTTTTATTAATAAAGATATTTATAATAACTACTAGAAGATTAGAATTAAGAATTTAAATAGCTTAACCTTAACTTAATAATAGATATAAATTCTATAATAGAATAACTACTATTATATTATTAAATATAATAATAATACCCTAATAGCTATATTTTAGACTTATCCCTAGTACTAGGAAATATAATACTTTTTCTTTTATATTATTAAGCTTAATAATATATATAAAACTAACTACTTTAAAATATTCTTATTCTAGGTTACTAGCTTAACTAATTAGAATTCTATTATTAATTTCTACTACCTATAGCTAGATATAGCTAGCGCCTTTAATAACGTTAACTATAGATTACTTATTTAAAAACTCCGCTATCTTAGTTACCTAGAATAGATCCTTAACCTCCTCTAGTCCTTCTTTAATAATAAGACTAATTAGCTTTATATTAATAGTAGCCTTATAAAAGAAAAAGTAGTTTAATAAGGAGTCCCTTAGGGCTTATTATTATCCCTTATCCTTTTTATCTTTTTTATAATATTACTTTATAAAACCCTTAACTTAGCCCTAAGCTTATATATAATTAGTTTTATAAATAATATAAACTTATTATATATAAATAAAGATTATAATAAAACTAAAAGATAATTAAAGAATATTAAAATAATTTATAAAAAATAAATAAAAGATTATTATTTTAGTTTTTTAATATTAAAGTTTAAATTATTATATTTTTAATATAAATATATTTTAAACTTAAGCCTTTTTATATTTAAAAGTAAAATAATAAAATTATTTATAAATACTTATCTTCTTAAAGTAACTTTATTAATAAAGTTAAGATAATAAAAATAAGTTAAGGTTATATTAAAAAAGATATATTTAGTATTTTATATTTTATAACTTATAATTAAAAAGTTATAAGGCCTAAAAGTTAAGGAAGTAAGAGATATTTACTTATAGAAAATCTATCTTATTATATTATTTAAAGTAATAATATAATATAGTCTTATAACTAGCTTAGTAAAGGGCTTAATAAAGCCTTTAAGAGAATTATAAACTAGGTATTTATAGGTAGCTAGGGGAGCTTTTAGAGCTACTCTTATTTATTATATAAAGACTAAGCTTAGTATACTTCTAATAGATATTTACTTAATAATATAAAAGAGTAAGACCTTTAACTAATAAGAAGTTATATATTATAAATAAAGGAAAGTGCAAGGTAGCTAGGGAGGCGGCCTAAAGGAGTAACTAGGCGGGCGCCTATAAGTTATTTAATTAGGATAACTAGTCACATGACTAGATCACTGTAGATCATAGTAAGCTAGTAGTGATTTAATAGCACGTTAGATTACCGTAGATTATAATAAGCTAGTAGTAATCTATAAGGAGATAGATTACTTAGATTATTAGTAATTTAAAGTAATCTTATTTTATAAGTTATTTTTAAAACCTTAAGTAGTTAACCTTTTATAATATCTACTATAAATATAAAAACTATAAACCTTAGACTAATTATTATTAAACTTAATACTAAAATTAAGTATTCTTCTATATAATTAAAGGAGATAAGACTTAAGAATCTAAAGAAGAAGAAAGTTATTATAATACTTAAATTTCTTAAACTTAATATATTTAATAAAATAAAAGAAGATATTTATATCTTTTTTACTTAAGCTAAAGTTTACTTAAAGGTTAATAAATCTATTAAAGAAGAAGCTATAAAGATCTTCTATATTAAAAACCTTTTTATAAGTAAGGTAATAAAATAATAAGAGTTAACTCTTAGGGATTACCTTAATAATAATAACCCTAATAATAAAACTATTTAAATCTTTAAGAAATATAAAAAGTTTAAAGGAGTTTTATAAACTATATTTAAAGACTTAAATAAGATTTAAACTACTATATATAAGCTTAAATCCCTAAAGTAAACTAGATTTACTTAATATTATATATATAAGTTTAAATATATTATTATTTATATTAATTAAAATAATAATAGTTAGATAAAACCTTTTTATAATAAACTAAGAGAAGATATATAAGATAAAATTACTAAAGAAGATTAACCTAATAACTTTAATAAGTTTATTAAGAAGATTATAAAGATAAATAATTATTTTTATATTAAAAGACTTAAATATAATAAAAGGGGTATAAGTTATTAAAGTAATCTTTTATAATATAATTAAGTAAATATAAGAAAATATTAATATAAATCTATAGCTTATAGAACTTATTTAAGACTAATAGAACTTAATATTATTAGAAAAGAAAAAAGAAAGAAATACTATAACTATAAAAAGACTAGATATTTTATAAATAAGTACTAAGTACTAAAGAAGTAATAGAAGCTAGTTACTAAAAGAAAAGGATTATATATAATAAATTATAAAGACTTACTTATTTAAAATATTAATATAACTAATAATAAAAAAAATATAACTTTATAAATAGGAAATAGTATATAATTATATTAAGCCTAACCTAATAATAAAATTAAAAAATAACTTATTAGATATTAAAAAGTACTTAATTCTACCCCTAGATAATATTAGTATAAAGCTATTATATTAAAAGTAGTTAGGGTAAATAGTTTACTACTAAAAATATATTCTAATATACCTTTATAGCTAATAAGTGCTATAATAAGCTTAAGGTAGTAGTAACCTAAGTAAGACTAAAATTAAAAAGAGAACTAATTAATAAACTCTTCTTCTTAATTAAAAATAAATTTAAAGATAAGGTAAAGAAGATATAAACTAAGTATAAATAAACTTAGGCCTAAAATAAAGCTAAAGTAGCCTTAAGGGGGACTAATACCTTAATTACTTAAGAGATAGTTTAGGTTATTATAAAAAAAATAATTATATAAATACTTAAGAAGAGCTAGAGTATTAATTAACCTTAACTTCTAACTAGCTTATAGTTATATATTATAGTAGTAGTAGCCTAGGACTAAGCTAGCCTTAGGGCTAAACTAGTTTTTACTAGATATAAAAAAGAACTAGTTATTAATATTAGAGGATATATATAAGAAATTAAAAACTACTTCTTATAAGAGATTATTATAATAGTTAATAAGGTTATTTAGGCTAATACTATAGTAGTAGTATATTACCTCCTCTCTAAGGATATAGTCCTAATCTTCTATTAAGAGGTAAAAGAATATATAAAAGATAAGCTTTAGGTAAAAGTTATATTTAGCCTAGAGATAACCCTCTTCTAATAAGTATATATTATAGTAGTTAAAGTAGTATTATTTAATAAGATTTTATAAGATATTATTAACCTTATAATAATACTCTTAGCCTTTAATAAGGTAAATATTATTATTATAAAGGTATATTATCCTTAACTTAAGTCTAGAATATAGGCTTTTTTTATTATTAGAATATATAATATTAAGATAATAAACTACTTTTATAAGTAAGGGGTTTTTTTTAACTCTTAGATCTTCTAATATAAGCCCTTCTTAAATATAATCTAGCCTTTATAATACTTTAAGTATTACTAATATAACTATATAAATAAGTTTTACTAAAATAAAAAATAATATAACTAAGATATTTATTAGACTTATATTAGGTTTAAGCTATACCTAGTAAAAAAAGATAATAAAAAAAATAATATCTTAATTATAAAAATAACTATCTAATATAGTCTTAAGACTATTTTATTATAAGGTAATACTAAAGCTATACTTAAGAGATATATTACTTCTAATTTATAGAGTTTAAGAGTTACTACCTTAAGAAAGAAAAACGCCTAAGGTCCCTAAGGGCATTATTACCTCTAAAGAGAGCTAGGAGTATATAATATCTAAGAGGGTAGCCCTTAGGTCCCTCCTCCTTAGCCTTAATCTAAAGACCTTTCCTAATATAAACTAATATATTAAATTTTAACTTTATTAACCTTAGAATAAGGTTTATAAGCCTAGGGTTACTAGTTAAGATTTTATAATATAAAACTCTTATATTTATTATAAATAAGAATTAGTTATATTAAGTATTATTATTAGCCTTAGTACTTATAATCTAATTATAAAGTAAATTATTACTTTTATTACTTTTACTATTACTAATAGTCTTAGAATTAACCTAAGATATAATTATAACTAAACTAGCTTAGTTTAAATAACTAAATAAGGATTCTCTTATAAAATATTTATAAAGATAATAATAATATTTAACTAGTCCTTTATTAGGAGGATAGCTTAGATATTATTATAATCTAAGAGGTATTATTAAGTAGCTTCTTACCTACCCCCTCTTTAGCTCTATATTAGCGCTTATAAGGGGGGGGTAGATAGTAACCTATATTTATAAGAGAGTTAATAGAGTATTATAAGAAGTAATAATTAAAAAGGATATATATTATATTAAATTCCTTAATAACCCCCTTATCCTTATAAGTATTTACTTTAAGCTAGGTATAGACCTATATAGACTCTTAAGTAGAATTTTATTAGAAGGGGAGATCTTATATATAGTAGTAAAGGACTTTAATCTCTACTATCTCTCTTAGGACCTTTATAGTAAAAAGTCCTTATTTATAAATAATATAATTAAGGCCTTTACTTATATTAAAACTATATTAGTTATACCCCTAGAGATAGTAATATAATATTATTATAATTATTATATAAGTACCTTAGACCTCCTTTAGGCCTCCTTAGTACTAAAAAGTAAATATATAATATTAGACTAAAATCTAGTTAAGTCTAACTATATTTTATAACTATTAGAGCTTTAGGCCTATAAGTTAAAGGGAAATAAGCTAATAAAGAAATAAGAAAAGATTAATATTAGTCTTATCTTAGCTAAGGTAATAGCCTAGCTCCTAGCTATAATTAAATTACTAATAGTAAGACCCTTAAAGATAAAGATAGTATATAAGTAGTTTATATTAGTAATAGAAGATATTATCTTTAGGGCTATCCTTATAGTAGGCCTCCCTTAGACTAAGAGTCTAAAGTAATAAAACTAAAAAACTAGCTAGGTAATTACTAAGATAAAGAGGACTTAGAGGTAGGTATAAAGGTTAAGAAATTAAGTAGACTAGGAGATTATATATAAAATAAGAAAGGCCTAATCCTAAGCCTTAGCTAAAGTATAAAAAGTAACTTAAAGGATATACCTTAACTTATTAAATAATATACTAGTATTATAAAAGTAATATAAGTAAGTAAAGAGGTTTATAGTAAGATATATAGCTAATATAATCCTAAAGCTAGCCTATCTAAGTTATAATACCTTAGTATAGTTAAAGAAGGAGAAGGTAGAGGTTTTAACCTAAAAGTTCTTTTTAGCCTTAATAACTATTAGTCTTAAGCCTAAGTATAATATAACCCTAGTCTATAAGCTAGATACCCTTAGACCCTTATAAGATAAAATAAAAATCTTTATAGAAATTATAATAAATAAAGTTAAGGATATACTTAGAGGCTATATAGCCTAGAATACCCTAGGTCTAGATAAGGTCTTATATAGGCTCCTAAAGGCCCTAAGCCCCCCTCTTTATAAGATACTAGTAAAGCTCTTTAATATATTATTATAGTCTAGATATTACCTAGCCTAATACTAAGCTAGCTTTACTATAGTCCTCTAGAAGCCTAAGAAGACCCTAGATAACCTCTAAATAGTAGGAGGATAGTAACTAATAACCCTCCTTAATATAATAAGTAAGCTATTTAAGAAGATTCTTATTACTTATATTATAACTATAATAAAGATATACTAATTCCTTTTTAAAGGTTAAATAAAGAACTAAAGGTATAGGTTAATAGAAATAGTAATTATAATAGTTATTAAGCTAGTTTATATAGCTTAGGCCTAAGGTAAGGCTATATTACTTCTTTAGCTAGATATAACTAGAGCTTTTAATAATATTAACTATAGACTACTTATTTAAGAGCTTTACTAGTTAGGTTATTTAAAGAAGATCTTTAATCTTATCTAATCTTTCCTTAATAAAAGAATAAACTAGCTTTAGATTAATAATAATATAATAAGAGAAAAGGTAATCTAGTATAAAGTCCCTTAAGGCTTATTACTATCTCTAATCCTCTTTATCCTCTTTATAAGCTTATTATATAAAGCCCTTAGAGTAGCTCTAAATCTATATATAGTTAGCTTTATAAATAATATAAACCTATTATATATAAAGAAGAATTATAATAAAACTAAGTCTTAGTTAAAAAATACTTAAACTATATATAAAGACTAAATAAAAACCTATTAACTAAGTTTCTTTATACTAAAGTTTAAGTTATTATATTTCTAATATAAATAAGCCTTAGATCTAAGCTTTCTTATACTTAAAGGTAAAGTAGTAGAGTTATTAATAAATATATATCTCCTTAGAGTAATATTATTAATAAAGTTAAGATAATAAAAGTAAGTTAAGTTTATATTAAAGAAGGTCTAGTCTATACTTTAAGTCTTATAACTAATAATAAAAAAGTTATAAGGCCTAAGGGTTAAGGAAATAAAGGATATTTACTTTTAAGGAATTTATCTAATTATATTATTTAAAATAATAATATAATATAACCTTATAACTAGCCTTATATAAGGCTTAGCTAGGCCTCTCTAAAAGTTATAAATAAAATGCCTAAAGGTAGTTAGAGGAGCCTTTAAGGCTACCCTTACTTACTATATAAAGATAAAGCTTAATATATTATTAGTAGATATTTACCTAATAATATAGAAGAGTAAAACCCTTAACTAATAAGAAGCTAATAAGGCTATAGGCTAGCTCTAATATACTACTATATAGATATTATCTCTAGTCTTACTCTACTAAAGTAATAGTAAATAGATCTTATTACTAATAAAAGACCTTTACTAGAACCTACTAAAGATAAGTAGGGGGGTATTAAAGGGAGACTAGTATATACTTAAGGCTTAGGCTAATTAAATATAAAAAGTAAAGTAAGAGTATAAGGAGACTAAGAGCTAAAGGTAGATAAAATAGCTTATCTTATTTTTAGTCTATAAGCCCTTATAAGCTAGATATAAGGCTAGGGTAACCTCGCTTTTTTACTTACTAAGGTATATTAGCTTTATTATAATATAGTTATAAATAAGAAAGATTAAGCTAAATACTTTTTTTTATAAATAATAAGTACTTAAATATAATATAAAGATATATTAATATAAATATAAGGTAAAGAATATTTATTATATACTTCTTTAATATAAACTTATAAACTAAGATTATAGCTAGTATTATACCTTTATTATAGTATTACTAAAGGACTAAAGAGATATATTTTATATACTTAATTACTTAGTTAAGAGTAAGAAAATAATAAAATAGGTATATAATCTATAAAGGCTAACCTATATAAATATTAGACCTAGGGTAGATTTAAGATAAGATAGATATAGAGTAGGTATAAAGTAGATAGGGAGGAGCTAAGGCCTAATAAAGGGGATACCCCCCCCCTAAGGGGGGTAAAATAAAAATAATTAGGAAGAGAAGCCTTACTAGCCCTTACTAGGAACTAATATATAACTAAAGTTAGATAAAGAAGTAAAGGTTTTCCTCTAAAGAGTCTAGTTTTTCCTTTACTTATAAAGATAGTAAGACTAGATAAGTATATATAGGCCTAGTTAGTATAATTTAATAATAATAATAATAAAAAATACTTCTTAGATATTAACTAGTTTATAAGTTATAATAAACTAATATTTAATAAAGACTAGGACTTTAAAACTTAGCTTATCTTAGATAAGAGAGAAGACCTTAGACTTACTTAGTTAAATATAAAAGATATATTTCTTTATATACCTATAATACTACTAGAACTAACTAATAAGTATATAATTATAAGATAATCTTACTTTAAGAATAAAGAACTTAATATAATAGTTATATATAAAATAGATATTATAAACCTTATTATACTTATAATAATACTAACTAATAAAAAAATATAGATTTATAAAAACTTAAAGGTTATAAGACTTAGTCTTATATATAAAGATTATATAATACTTTTATAAGCTTCTTACCCTTAAAATAGTTATAGATAATATCTTTAGAAGAAATTAGAGTACTAAATATTTTTAAGCTAAGATTTATAAAATAAAATCTTTAATAAATATAAACTCTAATATTAGAAAATCTAAAAATAAAAAGAGGATTTTATATCTTTAGTTAAAAACCCTAAAGGAGATTATTATATTAAAGATAAAAATATATATACTATTTATATTATATTATTAAGATATATAAATAAAGAAAATAATATATTTATAAATAATTTACTTAGTCTAAACTTAATTAATATAAATAGTAGATTAGATAATTACTAAGAAACCTCTAATATAGTTATATAAAACTAATAATAATAAAGAAAAGAAAAATAAAAAAACTAAAAAAGATAGGAAAAGAAGTTAGGAAATAATAACTATTATTACTAATAAGACTAACTCTTTAATAAGGATCTAATAAGTCTTTATATATTATAAATATTAATAATAAAAAATACTTTACCTTTAATATCTTTATTAAAAAAATAAAAATCTAGATAATACTTAATAGTAAAATACTAAGAAATTATATCTTATTAAATCTTATTAATAGATTATAATTATCTTAGAAATAGAAAGATAAGCCTTACTAACTTATAAATATAAAAGGAAATAATATTTAATATAATTATAATATAATAAACTAAGAAACTATATAATTTCTTATATTTATTTTTAATATAAACTATATATTATCTTTAGATATTATAGTAATCTTAAAATATAATATTATATTAGGGTTACTTTAGTCATAAGTAAGTAATCTTAAAGTTAACTAGAGAATAAGCTAACTTTAGTAAGATATACTAGGATATAATTATAATAGTAAGAGTAGTTATAAATAAAAAAAGGTACCTTAATTAAATTAAAAATAATCTTAAAAAATATATATAATTACTTAAAAATTAAAAGCTAGTATAATAGAGATTTCTAAGAAATACTTAAAGTATAATAAGTTATTTAGTAAAGAGCTAGAAATAAAACTACTAGAGTATTTATACTAAGACTATAAGATTAAACTCTAGCTTAGTAAAGAACTAAAGTTCTAGAAGATATATCCCTAAAACCTAAAGTAAGATAGAGTACTTAAGGAGTATTTAGAGGAAATATTATAAAAAGGTTATATAAAACTTTCTAAATCCCTAATAAGATATCTAATCTTATAAGTACTAAAGTAAAATAAGAAACTCTAATTATATATTAACTATTATTAGCTAAATAATATTATAATTAAAAACTAATACTTATTATTACTTATTATAAAAATATAAGATAAGATAAGATAAGCTAGATAGTTTATTACCCTTAACCTAAAAAGGGCTTATAACCTTATTTATATAAAAGATAGTTATAAGTAAAAAACTATCTTTTAAACTATAAAAAAATACTTTAAGTATTTAGTTATACTTTTTAGTTTTATTAATATACTAATTACCTTCTAGACTATAATAAATAATATATTATAAAAATAACTTAATAACTTTATAATTATTTACCTTAATAATATCTTTATTTACTCTAATATACTTAAGAAATATAAGAAATATATATATAAAGTACTTTAAGTACTTTATAATAATAGTTTACTAATTAAATTAATAAAAAGTTAAATTCTTAAGATATAAAATCACCTTAGGATATATTAAGATAAGTTTATTAAAAATTAAAGATATTTAAAATTAACTAGAATTAATTAATATTAAAGAAGTTAAAGGATTCTTTAGATTTATAAATTTCTATTAATACTTTATATATAAATTTAAAGAAATTATTATTTTTCTAATAGACCTTATAAAGAAAAATGAAACCTTTAAATAAATAAAAAAAGAAGAAGAAGCTTTTAAGACCTTAAAAAAAGATCTTAGAAGAACTAGTTTTAATTATAACTAATCTAAGTAAACTATTTAAAGTTAAAACTAATACCTTAGACTTTATAGTTAAAAGGTAACTTAGGTAAAGAGATAAAGAAAAATAACTTTATCTAGTTATATTTTTTTTAAAGAAACTTTATAAACTAGAATTAAACTATAATATATATAAGAAAGAACTAATAGTTATTATTTAAATATTTAAAGAATAATAATATTATTTAATAAATATAAACTATAAGATTAAGGTTTATTTAGTAAGATATCTTTATAAGTAGAAAATAGTATATAACTATATTAAGCCTAATCTAGTAATAAAATTAGAAAATAACTTATTAGATAATTAAAAGTACTTAAATCTACCCCTAGATAATATTAGCTTAGAGCCACTTTACTAGGGGTAGTTATAATAGCTAATTTACTACTAGAGATATACCTAGATATATCCTTATAACTAAACTATACTATAGTAAGCCTAATATAGCTATAACTAGATAGAGGATAAAATCTAAGAGAGAAATTATTAATAAGCTCTTTTTCTTAATTAAAGATAAGTATAAAGACTAGGTAAAGGAGTTATAGTCTAAATATAAATAAATATAAACTTAAGATAAGGCTAATATAGCCTTAATAAGAATAAATAACCTAATTAGCTAAGAAATAATATAAGTTATTATTAAAGAAATAGTTATTTAGATATTAAAAAAAAGCTAAAGTATTAAATAACCCTAACTATTATCTTAAATATAATTTTATATTAAAGTAATAGTAATATAAGGCTAGATTAGCCTTAGGGTAAAATTAGTTTTAGTAAGATATAAATAAGAGTTAATTATTAATATTAGAGAATATACCTAAGAGGTTAAAGATTACTTCTTATAAGAGGTTATTATAATAGTTAATAAGGTAATCTAGGTAAATACTATAGTAATAATATATTACCTCCTCTTAGGGGATATAACCCTAACCTTCTATTAAGAAATAAAAAAATATACTAAAGATAAGCTCTAGGTAAAAGTTACTTTTAGGCCTAAGGTAACCCTCTCCTAATAAATTTATATTATAATAGTAAAAGTAATCTTACTTAATAAGATTTTATAAGATACTTTTAACCTTATAATAATACTCTTAGCCTTTAATAAAATAAATATTATTATAATAAAAGTATATTACCCTTAGTTTAAGTTTAAAATAAAGGCTTTAATAATTATTAGAATTTATAATATAAAAATAGTAAATTACCTTTATAAATAAGAAGTCTTCTTTAACTCCTAGGTATTCTAATATAAGCCCTTTTTAGAGATAATATAGCCCTTATAATACTTCTACTACTACTAGTATAATTATATAAGTAAGGTCTATTAAAATAAAAAATAATATAATTAATATATTTACTAGACTTATACTAAAACTAAGTTATACTTAGTTAAAAAAGATAATAAAAAGGAATTATACTTTAACTATAAAAGTAATTACCTAATATAATCCTAAGAATACCTTATAATATAATAATATTAAGGCTAAGCTTATAAGGTATATTATTTTAGACTAATATAATTTAAGAGCTATTACCTAAACCTAAATAAAGAGAAACCCTTAAGGTCTTTAAGAGTATTATTACCCTTAAAGAGAGCTAGGAGTATATAATACTTAAGAGGGCGCCCTCTAAGACCCTCTTTATTAGCCTTAGTTTAAAAGCCTTTCCCTATATAAACTAATATATTAAAGTTTAACTTTATAAACCTTAGAGTAAGGTCTATAAGCCTAGTATTACTAACTATTTTATAATATAAAAGTACTATATTTACCTTAGGAGAAGATAAGGTTAAGTAGGTATTATTATTAGCCCTAGTACTTAGGGAATATAATTACGCCTAAGAGAACCTACTTTTACCCCTATTACTATTACTAATAGCTATAGAGCTAATCTAGGATATAACTATAATTAACCTAGCTTAGCTTAGATAACTAAATAAGGATTTTATTATAGAATATTTATAAAGATAATAATAATATCTAACTAACTCTTTATTAAGAAGATAACTATAATATTATTATAATCTAAGAAATATTACTAAGTAGCTTTTTACTTACTTTTACCTTAGTATTTTATTAGTACTTATAAGGAGGGGGAAAAGTAGTTATATATATATATAAAAAGATTAAGAAGTTATTATAAGAAGCTATAATTAAGAAAAATATATATTATATTAAATTCTTTATAAACCCTTTTATCTTTATAAACCTTTATACTAAACCTAGTATTAACCTATATAAGCTCCTTTATAATATCTAGGTAAGAGAGGCCCCTTAAGTAGTAGTTAGAGACTTTAACCTCTATTACCCCTCCTAAGATCTCTATAATAAGAAATCTATATTTATAGATAATATAATTAAGACCTTTACTAGTATTAAGACTATACTAGTTATACCCTTAGGGATAATAATATAATTCTATTATAACTACTATATAAATACCCTAGACTTACTCTAGGCCTTACTAGTTTTATAAGATAGGTATATAACCTTAGACTAGAATCTAGTTAGGTTAGATTATATCTTATAATTATTAAAACTTTAAGCTTATTAAATAAAAAAGAAGAGGTTAATAAAGAAATAAAGAATAATTAATATTACCTTTATATTAGTAAAGGTATTAGTTTAACTTCTAATTATAACTAAGACCCTAATAATAACCTTAATAAAGATAGAGGTAGTTTATAAGAAGCTTATAATAGTAATAGAGGATATTATAAAAAAAGCTATTCTTAAGATAAGCCCTACTTAGGTCTAAAAGCTAGAGTAGTAGAATAAAGTAATTAGTTAAGTAGTTATTATAATAAAGGGATTATAAAGAAGGGCCTAGAGGTTAAGAAATAAAGTTAATTAAAAAGCCACCTATAATATAAAAAAGACCTAAGTCTAAGCCTTAGCTAAAGTATAGAAAGTTACCTAGAGAATATATCTTAACTTACTAAGAGATACTTTAGTATTATAAAAATAATATAAGTAGGTAAAAGGATTTACTATAGGCTATATAGCTAATATAATCCTAAAGCTAGCCTAGCTAGGTAAAAACTCTTTAATATAGTTAAGAGAGGAAAAAGTAAAGATACTAGCTTAAAAGTTCTTCTTAGCCCTAGTAGCTATTAAGCTTAATAAGACCTTAGATAAGGAATAAAGTACTTTTACTTATATATAAGATATAACTAATATCCTTATAATTATTACTATAGGTAAAGTAAAAGATATACTAAGAGACTATATAATATAAAACGCCCTAGGTTTAAATAAGGTCTTATATAGACTCCTAAAGGCCCTAGGCCCCCTACTCTATAAAGCGCTAATAAAGATCTTTAATATATCTTTATAAACTAGGTATTTCCTAGTATAATATTAGTCTAGTACTATTATAATCCTCTAGAAACTAGGGAAGACCTTAAATAACCTTTAAATAGTAAGAGGGTAGCGCCTAATAACCCTTCTTAATATAACTAGTAAGCTTTTTAAGAAGATTCTTATTACTTATATTATAACTATAGTAAAAATATATTAACTTCTATTAAAAAGATAAATAAAAAACTAGAGATAAAAGTTAATAAAAATAGTAATAATAGTAATAATTAAGCTTATCTATATAATATAGGCTTATAATAAAGTAATATTACTCTTATAACTAGATATAGCTAGCGCTTTTAATAATATTAACTATAAGCTACTTATTTAAGAAGTTTACTACCTTAGTTACTTAGAGTAGATTCTTAACCTCTTCTAGTTCTTACTTAATAATAAGATAAATTAGTTTTATATTAATAGTAATTTTATAAAAAAAAGAGTAATCTAAAAAGAAGTCCCTTAAGGCTTATTACTATCTCTTATCTTTTTTATTATCTTTATAACTTTACTTTATAAAGCCCTTAACTTAGCCTTAAGCCTATATATAGTTAGTTTTATAAATAATATAAACCTATTATATATAAATAAAGACTATAATAAAACTAAAAGTTAGTTAGAGAATACTTAAATAATTTATAAGAAATAAGTAAAAGATTATTATCTTAGCTTTTTAATCTTAAAGTTTAAGTTATTATATTTCTAATATAAATATACTTTAGATCTAAGCCCCTTTATATTTAGAAATAAAGAAGTAAAGTTATTTAAAGATACTTATCTTCTTAGAATAACCTTATTAATAAGATTAAGATAATAAAAATAAGTTAAGGTTATATTAAGGAAGATATACTTAGTATTTTATACTTTATAACTTATAGTTAAAAAGTTATAAGGCCTAAGGGTTAAGGAAGTAAAAGATATCTACTTATAAGGAATTTACCTAATTATATTATTTAAAGTAATAATATAATATAATTCTATAACTAGCTTTATAAAAGGCCTAATAAGACCTTTAAGGGAATTATAAATAAGGTATTTATAAGTAGCTAGGGGTGTTTTTAGAGTTACCTTTACTTACTATATAAAGACTAAGCTTAGAGTCCTCTTAATAAATATCTACCTAATAATATAAAAGAGTAAGATACTTAACTAATAAGAGGCTATAAAGGCTATAGCCTAGCTCTAGTATATTACTATAAAAGTATTATTAGTAATCCCTCTCTTTTATTATTAATACTAA
The DNA here is from genome assembly GCA_037289395.1 of Beauveria scarabaeidicola. NCBI lineage: Eukaryota > Fungi > Ascomycota > Sordariomycetes > Hypocreales > Cordycipitaceae > Beauveria > Beauveria scarabaeidicola. The sequence goes on along the minus strand of JAEIJG010000047.1, from coordinate 10,314 downwards.
AATAAATAAATCTTATTATTAATAAAAAGCTTATATTAAAATTTATTAAAAATAAATAGGGGGGCTTTAAAGAGAGACTAATATATATTTAAAGCTTAGGCTAATAAGGTCTAGAGAGTAAAATAAGAATATAAGAAGATAAAAAGCTAAAAATAAGTAAAATAACTTACCTTATACTTAGTATATAAGCCCTTATAAGCTAAATATAAAACTAAGGTAGCCTTACTCTTTTATATATTATAATATATAAACTTAATTATATTATAACTATAAATAAAGAAGATTAGCTTTAATACCTTTCTCTATAAGTACTAGGTATTTAAATATAATATAAGAATATATTAATATAAGAGTAAGCTAGAGGATATTTATTATATACTTCTCTACTATAAGCTAATAAGCTAAGAATATATCTTTAGTATAGCCTTACTTTAGGAGTAATAAGATATACTTTATATACTAGACTACCTAATTAAGAGTAAGAAGATTATAAAATAAGTATATAATTAGTATAAGTTAATATATATAATTATTAGGCCTAAGATAAAATTAGGGGGAAATAGGGATAGGACTAGTATAGAGTAGGGGTAGAAGTAAGGAAGGGCTTATAAAAGGGCTTAGAAAATAATTAAAAAAAGAGGCCTTATTAGCCCTTACTAGGAAATAATATATAATTAGAGTTAAATAAAGAAATAAGGGTTTTCTACTAAGGTCTCTAGTTTTTCCCTTACTTATAAAGATAGTAGGATTAGATAAATATATATAGTTTAATTAAGGTAATTTAATAATAATAATAAGGTTTATTTAGATTATAAAAACCTTACTTTATTTATTATTATAAAAGGATTTAATAAATAATAAATATAATAATATAAAACCCTTATAAATTATAATTTTAAGTTTTTATATAAAAAAAAGATTTTTAATAATAAAGTAAATATTCTTAACTAAAAAAAAGATTTAAAATTAAAAGGAATACTAATTAAATACCTAATACTTAAGTATAATAAATAGAAAAGTTTTATACTAAGTACTTAAGAAATTAATATAACTTAATAAGCTAAGCTAGATAATATATAAATATAATAAATTATATTATAAAAAAAAAATTATTATTTAGATAATTAGGAAATAAAGTTATATTTATATAAGGAAAGTAAGACTTTCTTATATAATAAATACTAGTATATTCTTAATATACTCTAAGAGTAGCTTATTAGAGAAATATATAAATATTTATTATATAAATATTAAGGTATAAATAAGATAATTAGTTAATTAAGAAGATTATATAACTTCTTAGTGTTAAGGACTAGCCTTATAGTATCTATAAGTAAGCGTTATAATTATTATTAATTCTCTTAAGGAGAGAGAGAAGGGAGAGGAAAGGGGGTAAGCCCCTTTCCTCTTTATACTATATTATAAACTAACTATTAGGCCACGCCTAGGCGTGGCCTTATAAGCCTACGGCTTTATACCTAATAGGTATAGGCTTTAGCCTAAATCCTTTATATACCCTCCCTCCCTAAGGTCACCTTAGGTATATAATATATATTATACCCTTAGAGAAAAATTTTCTATATATCTACATCTTATATATATAGCTCTATAACCTATACTATATAAGGTATAATATATACTATCTCTTTTATATATATTATTATTTATTTACACTAATTAGACTATATATCTATCTAGTCCCGTTATTATTTATAAGTAAAGGAAAAACTAAAGCCCCTAGAGGAAAACCCTTACTTTTTTCTAACTACTTTAGTCTTATATTAGCTTCTAGTAAGGTCCTATAAGGCCTCTCTTCTTAATTAAGTTTCTTAGGGGGGGGTGTTAGCTAGGTCACTAGTTTAGGTCTAGGTTAGGTCCTTAGTTATAAGTTAGTACTCCTAGCTTTATCCTCTAATTTAGTCCTAAGGGCGCCTTAAGGGTATAGGGGGGGCTTAATTTTACCCTTCCTAGCTAATCTAGGCTTAGGAAAAAGGATATTCTATTAGGGCTAAGTTATCCCCTAGTAAGCATCTCTCTACCTTTATAGTAGCCTAGTTAGTGCTTCTTATCCCTAGCGCACTTCTTTACGCGCTTATAATAGCTATATTTATATTTATTATTATTCTATAAACGCTATATAAACACGCTTAATGACCTATATATTAGGTTCGCCCTAGGGTTATACTAGCCACTATACTATCCCTATATATCCTCTTATAATTAATATAATAGCTACTTATTAGTCTTTACCTAGCTAATCTATTACTATTACTAGCTAGCTAGTAGAGATAAAGGAGGCCTAATTCTTTAATTCTTAGCTTCTTTTTCTTCTCTTTAATAACTATATTAATTATACGTCTCCCTTCTTCTTACTTACGCTTTTCCCCTACTATCCCCGCGCGTTGTCTAGGCGTGCCCGTGGCGCCCCCTGTCCGTGGACTTAAGCTGACTGTGTGTAGGAAGCTCCGCGCCGCCGCCGTCGCCCTTAAGTAAGTGAACCGTTCCCCCTGACCTGGCCCGAGCCGGCCCCGACCCCCATCCTGACCTTAGCAAGATTTTCAACAACTAATCTGTGCCCCCCCGCCTCCCACCATAGTAAGTGACTTCCTCCCCTTGTCGGCCCCGGCTCGGCGTCTGATCGGTGCAGCCTCACTCTCTTTTATATATAGTTTATACCTTAATAGATAAGCCTTATTTTAGCTATTTAGTGCCCTACTCCTCTTATTTATTATAGCTAATTATTAAGTATATATATATAATATACTTTACTTCTATATAATAATTATTATTAGGTATTATTACTATAATTATACTTATACTTATAGTTATAGTAAAGTAAATATACTCTAAGAGTATATTAGTATTAAGGCCCTCCCTTATAGCCTTCTTAAAAAAATTTTAAATCCTCCTTTTAGGCTAATTTCTTTTTCTTATATAATATTATTATAACTTCTTTATATATTTATTCTTCTTAAATTATTTTATATAGCTATTCCCTAATAATTCCTTTAATCTCCTATTTTAGCCCTATAATATATCTACTATAGCTATACCTCCCCCCCCTCTATTATTATAAGGTAATAATAATACTAGTCCTAGTAATTATAAATAGCCTTACTACTCTATTAATAATATCTTTATAGTTAGTAACTTAGATAATAAGATATATAATACTAAGTATAAGGAAAATTTTCCTTATTTAATATATCTTAGATTAGCTATTAAAAATATTAAGCTTAATTATATACTAACTATAAGTAGGTTATATATAAACTATTATAAATTAAAAAAGGTCTATATATATAATTCTATACTTTTTACTAATAATCTATACTTTTACTATATTATTAAAATAATAAAAAAGCTTATTAATAAAGGTAAGATTATCTAGATTATTATATTAGGTATTTATTATAAAAAAAGATATAAGTACTTTATTATAATAAATAAGTTTATATTTATAATTAAGTAATATAACTATACTTTAAATACTATATAAGTAAATCCTTATACCACTTAAGATACCTTTACTTCTACTCCTTTTAGAGATAGTATTATATCTTTACTACCTTCCTCCTAGTTAGTAGTTACTCTTATGCCTAGCTAGGTCTATAGTAGCTAATTTAATCTTACTCCTCTAACTAATATATTAAGTATTAGTTTCTAAGCTATTTAAGTAAGTTATTACTCTTTATATATTTTAAATTCTACTTATACCTACTTAAAAAGACTAGTAAGCTTATATTTATATTATAAGTAATAATTAGCTAGAATTCTAATAAACTATATTTATTACTTTTCTTATTATTATAATACCTATAACCCCTTATTATTATATTATTATATATTATAAAGATAATTACTTTTTATAATTATCTTATTATTATAAATTATTATATTATTACTCTTATTATTACTATTAGTTATACTCTCCCTAATTATACTTACCTTATTACTATTTATACTCTTACTTATACTTACCTTATTAATATAAGTGCTTTTACTTATACTTACCTTATTATTATAACTCTTCTTACTATTACTAAGAGCGCTCCCTCTTAGTAGAGGAGCTAACTATTCCTTAGTTATAGGAATTATAGCTTAATATCCCCTTATTACTAATATATTATCCTTCTAATAGGTATCTTTATTAAAAGGAGATTTATTTTTATCTTAGTACTAGTATATACCTACCTTAATTATACTTTATTTTTATTTTTTATTTTTCTTATTTATTATAGTACTAGTATATATACTAATATACTAATATATTTTTTTTTATTCTTTTTTCTAATTATATAAGTATAAGCTATATATATTAAGAGGCTAGGTATAGACCTAATAATACTATAAGTCTATAATATTACCCCTATAGTAGTAGTAGTTTTTAATTAATATAGAATTTCCTTATAGTTATACCTTTATTATAATATTTTATATTACTTTTCTTATACTCTTACCTTAAATTATACTATATATAACTTATTATTTATATAGGCGTTACCTTATTCTAATTTAAACTTATATAATACCTTATTATCTACTAATATAGCTAATAGTTCTTATATTAGTATTTAGTAACCTATCTATTTTATAAATAACTCCTTTATCTTTATATATCTATATTAGTTCTAAATATATAATATTTTCTTTATATAGTATTTATAAATTAAGTCTATACCTAGGTTACTATCTATAAGTATTAGTTTTAGCACCTACTTATTATAAGCTTATAATAATAATAGGTCTTCTATAGCTCTCTCTACTAAGTTTATATAAAAGATCTTATATAAGTTCTTAGGTATATCTAGTATTATTATAAGAGGGGTTAGGATATTAATTACTATATATTTTCTATAGACCTAGTTAAGTTTTTTACTTAGTTAGGTAGTTATAATATTCTATAGTAATAGCTACACTTAATCACCTACTTTATAGCGCTTTACTAGCCTCTAAGCCTTATTAGTAGATTCTTTTTATTATTATTAAATATAAGTTATTATAGATTAAGCTAATTTAATACCCTCCTAGATATATTCTAAGAAAGCTTTAGCGTAGCTTACTAGTAACTTAAGTAGTATTATAGGACCTTATACTATTTAAATTAGCTCTTTATTATAATTATAAAGGAGGAAATTTAAGTTAAAACTAGTAATAGAGGAGTCTTTATTATTTAGTACTTATTATACTATTAGGAGTTATTATACCTAGTTAAACTAGGAGTAAGATATAAGTATATAAAGAATAGCCTAGACTTCTTAGTTAGCTCTCTTTATATTATTATTTATTTATAAGTAATATATTATAAAAAGGAGTTATTTAGTATTAGTTAGGTAATAAAGAGTATATTAGAATTTACCTACTTAGTCTAAACTATAATTACTAATTATTTATATTAAGAATCTATAAAAACACTACTAGTATAAGAGGAAATATATAGTATATTTATCTATTACTATTAATATTATTACTTCTAACTAAATAAACTTTAATAGTTAGTTAGTAATTACTATAAGGAAATATAGTTTATTACTACCTTAGGCTAGGAGTTTTATTATAAAGTTAACTAATATCTATTACTAATATTAGTTTACTATAAAAATTAGCTAAAATAAGCCTTATTAATATCTCCTAGACTTATAAGCTCTATAATAAAGATAATTTTAGATATATCTAGTTATATCCTAAGATATTCTAGACTAGTAATAAGACCTTATTAATATTATAAATATTAAGTTCTTTCTTAGGTATATTATAGTTAAATCTATATAAATATATTTAACTAATACTATAGTAAGAGGCTCTTAGTTTAAGACCTAAAGTTAGCCCTAGAACTAAAGATAGTAGTAGGCTAAGATTATATAGTTAGTAACCTAGTCCTTTAAGTTTACCTTAAATAGAAAGGAGTATACTTTATCTTAGACTACTATGATTTTTATATAGTAACTTAGGTCTACCTCTAGGGCTATTTACTAGAGTGTGTTAAGGTTATCTTTAGTAAATAGCGGTTAGGGGTCTATATAGTTTATTTAGTCCTCTATTATTATAATATTAATTAGCTTTAATATCTCTATTAGTAGGTAATCTAAGCTATCCTTATATATTTCCTAGTAGCTAAGGGTATCTAGTTATTATATAAGTAGTCTAAGGTGGTAATAGAGTTAGTAGTAAAATATAAATAAAGATTCTACCTAATAGGCCTAGTATTCTAAGATAATATATAGCTAAGTAAAGTACTTAAGGTTCTTATAGTTTATTAGTATTATAAAAGGTTACTCTTAGCCCTAAAGTTCTACTTCTTATATATATAAGTAGTTAATTACTACTAAAAGCTCTTTATTATAGATTATATAATTCTACTTTATTATTATTAATTTATAAGAATAATAGACTACTAGTTATAATATACTATTATTATCTAGCTAGGATAAGTACTTACCTAGGCTAATTCCTAAATAGTCTATTTCTACTATAGTATCTCTAGTAAGGTCCTAGAGGGTTAAATAGGGTTTAAAAAGAAATAAAGATTTTAACTATTTAAAGGCTTATTCTTCTATTTCCCCTTATATAAATAGTATATATTTTTAAATTAGCTATATTAGTAGTTCTAAAATAAATATAAACTCTAAGAGGAATTTATAGTAGAAGTTTAAGAAACCTAGGAAGCTTTATATACCTTTTATACTCTATAGGGATTTTTATTTATAAATAGTATATACCTTCTCTAGGTCTAATATAAGTAATACTCTTACCTTAATAATAAAGCTAAGGTATTTTATTATCTTAATAAAGAACTTATACTTTTCTAGGTTAAGGTATAAGCCCGCTTTTTTATATTTCCTTAGTACTACTATAACCTTTTATTTATAGTTTACCTTATTACCTAAGATATAGATTAAGATATTATCTAGGTAAGTTATTATATAGTTATTAAGAGTCTTACTTAGTATATAATTTATATATTACTAGAATATAACTAGCGCGCCTAAGAGTCTAAAAGGGTAAACTAGTTACTTAAAAAGTCTAAAGTAAGTTTAGAAGGCTATATATTTCTTATATCTTAGCTTTATCTATAACTTATAAAAAGTAAATTATATATTAAGCTTAATAAACTACTTAACTATTAATAAGGATTAAAGAGTCTCTTTAATTAGAGGTAATAGATATTAGTTATTATCTAATATAGTATTAAGCCTATAATAATTTATATAAAACTACTAGCTCTTATTTAGTTTTAATATTAATAATACTAATACTATAGTTAAGAAGGAGTTTACTTAAATCTAGCCTTTATCTAATAAAGAGGTTAATTATTATTAAAGCTCTAGGAGTTAGTCTTATAGTATTTAGTAAAGTTATCTATATAATAGTTATTTTATAGTCTTATTTAGCCTCTTCTTAATCCTTATCTTATAGTTAAAGTTATTATAGTTTAGGGGGAGTATTAATATATCTTCTTTAGTAAATAAACTCTTAAATTCTTAGTATAAGTCTAAAAGTATCTTTATAAGCTTTAGGGAATATTTAATAATTATATTAATCTTATAGATACTAGTAATAAGAACTAGTATTTTTTTTTAGTTTACCTTAAAGTCCTTCCTTAGCTACTTATAAAATTAACTACCTCTAAGTAGGACTAAGGCTAGGGCCTTATAGCGTTAGTTTATTATATAGATCTTCTACCCTAGCCTCCTCTTTAGGTAGAGGTAGTATTATTTTATATCTAATAGTAACCTATAATAGGCTAGCTATAATAAACCTAGTATTATTAGGTATAAGAGGGCTAGTATAATATATAAGAAGACTAAGAAGACCTAACTATTTATATCTACTTATACTCTTATTATATAAGTTACCTAAAATTTTAGTAAGTCTCCTATAACTACCTTAATACTATATTTTAAAGGTAATAATATTTATTATAAGTATAATAAGTTTATTATACTTTTACTTATAACTTTATAATATTTATACCTTAAGTCTACTAAGATATTTATAAGAGTATAAGTCTTTAAGATAACTAATATAAAAAATAGTTTTATATTTATCCTCCTAGCTATCTCCTTTAATACCTTTATTATTTTTAAGGTATTCTCTTATTTATCTTATATAAGTATATTTACTAGTTATTAGCCTAAGGGGAGTCTTTTCCCTAGGCTTTCTTATTTTCTAAGTTAGTATCCTTTATATCTTCCCCTATATAAATACTAACTTAGTTTATTTTTAAGATTAAAGGTTATATAGGGAGTAGTTAGTACTTATATACTTTATATTTATTCTACCTATATTAAATATAAGCTTTACTATCTTTTTAGTCTTAAAAGACTTCCTTACTAACTTATATTATATACTTCCTAAGTATACTAGTTAATATAATAAGTAATATACTAGTAATAGAGGATATTTATAAGCTATTTATATTAATTATAGTTATATTATTATTTTTATTTATACTAATATAATTATTATTTTATTAAGCGGTTAGTTAGTAGGTTTCCTTAATCTAATAAGATTTTAGATTTATAAATAACTCTTATAGCTCTTAAATAGTAGACTTATAACTAATTCTTAATACTTTCTAGCTAATTATTAGTCCCCTTATTATATTAGAGAAGATAAGCTATAGCTTTATAAGCTTAACCTTATTATTTTAAAGGAGGCCTTTAGTAAAGGCTAGTTTTTATTTAAATTAGATATAAAATTATAAGAAAGATTCCCTCTCTCCTTATTTTAGGTAATTTAACTTTATTATTATAATCTTATACTAATAAGGGTCTCTAAATACTATCTTAAGATATATTAAGAAGTTATAAAGGTTAGATTTACCTTATTATTTACTAGCTTTAAAGTAAGCTATAACTTTTAGTTAAGCTATTATATTTAGGTTTATTTTAATATATATAAATTATACTTTTAGAGGGCTAATAAAGTCTATATTAATTTTAAGTTTATACTAGATTACTTATTTCTAGCTTATAAAGGCTTTCTAATTACTATTAAATTTCTCTCCTTATAAGAGTAGTTTTCTCTTAATTACTATTATTATAGTTTTACTTATTAGGGCTTAGATAGTAATTCTAATTATTATAGGGGTTATTAGGGCTATTAATTAGTTATTCTATAGGAAGAGTAGCTATTTAAATAAGGTCTATATCTCCTTTATTTATCTACTATTTTACTTTATAAAGATTATATATTACTTTTATAGTCTTTTATAAGTTTCTTTAAAGTCCTTAAAAGGCTTATTAATTATAATATTATTTATCTTAGAGTCTTCTATTATATTAGTAAAGAGAATTAATTATTAAAGACTAGCCTTATAGTATCTATAGGTAAGTATTATAATTATTATTAATTCTCTTAAGGAGAGAGAGAAAGGAGAGGAAAGGGGGTAAGCCCCTTTCCTCCTTATACTATATTATAGACTAACTATTAGGCTATGCCTAGACGTAGCCTTATAAGCCTATAGCTCTATACCTAATAGGTATAGGCTTTAGCCTAAATCCTTTATACTTAGAAAGTAAGAAAAGGGTATAATAAATTATAACTAAATATAATATATATAGAAAAGTAAAAGTATTATAATATATACCTTATAAAAGAATTATAACTAATATTATTATTAAAAAGAATATAATAAATAAGAGTATTATTATTTATATAGAATAATTTTACTATTTATATAGATAATTTATAAGTAGAAATTTTCTTACTAATATAATACCTAATCTTTAGTATATATCTTACTAAAATAAAAGTACCTTTATAGTCTAGTACTTTTTTTCTTTAGCTTATTAACTTTCTCCCCCTAATATTATTTTTTACTCCTTTTCTCCTAAATAATAATAATAATAGTACTATAACACACACTTACTACCACCGCCGCCGCCTCTTATAGAGGCTCTCTTAATAACTTTATCTAGCTTATTATATATATAACTCTTAAAATTAATAAAAATACGTTTTTTAAGCAAATTAGCAAGCGTTAAGAGCCTCTATAAGAGGTAGTAGTAGTAGTGGCGGCGGCGGCGGCGGCGAGTATATATTATAATAGGAATTAGCGCGGAAGAATCGTTAATCTAGCTCTAATGTGTATATAATCGTTAAAAATAGCAAAAATGCGTTTTTTAAGCGAATTAGTGACCGTTAAGAGCCTCTATAAGAGGCAGTAGTAGCGGCGGCGAGGAGGGGTTATAGTAGATAAGTAGAAAAAATAAAATATAGTACTATTTTTAAAGATACTTATAATTTATATATAACTTACTTATAAATAGATATACCTTTAAAAATCTACTAATATTACTTATAAATTAT
>JAEIJG010000046.1:0-71905 GCA_037289395.1 Beauveria scarabaeidicola | reverse complement strand
ATACTTTATAATATTACTACTATATACTAATATATTATTAAGGTATATAATATAAAACTAGTTAAGGTAAGGTTATAATACTATATTAATATATTCTTAGAATATTACTAGTATATTAGTTAGCTTAAATAGTATTACTAAGAATTTAAAGTAGTTATATTTATAGTAAAATACTATTTTCTACTTATCTCCTTTATATATTTAAATATACTAGTATATATCTTAGATATTAAACTTACTATAGATCTTTATATTATATAATTAGTCTATTATCTTATTTATTAGTAGTAATACTATATAATTCTTATATATTTATTAGTTTAGTATATAATAATTTATATATATTTATAACTTATTACCTTTTTTTAATATAAATAAAATAAGTATACTTATTAGGCTTATTAATTACTAAATCTATCCCTTTTTCTATACTTCTACTATAAAGTTATAAAGTTTTTATAGCTCCTTTAATATAAACGCGTAAATAGGTCTCTAAGGTAACACTATATTATCCTCTAATTTAATTATATATTATAGCCTATCTAGTAGTAGTAATTATAATACTTCTTCTTTAGAGAAGACTATTATAAGGTTTATATATTTTAAAGGTACCTTCTTAGCTTCCTTATTATATATTTAAGTACTTACCTTACTTATACCTAGGTTATTATTAATATTATCTAACCTAATATATCTAATTTATAACACACTATCTTCTTAATCTTCTAACTCCTATAGTTTATTATCTCTACTAGCTATAAATATATATTTAGCCTATATAGCTACTCTATAATATACTTATATACTCTTTATAAGTTATATACTCTCTATAATAAGATAATAGTTCTAGTAGTTATATATAAGTAATATATTTAAGTCTATATTATACTACTATAGCGCCCTTAATAATATATTATTAGCTCCTAAGTCTATAACTATAATATAAATTTACTATATCTTTATTACTCCTTAGTTATTTATAAATTTTATAACTATATTTAGCTAGCTAAGTAATTTAAAGGGCTTACTATTAGCTATAATAATGTCTTAGCCTAGTAACTCTAATTAAACTATACTTATAATATAATTATAAATAATATTTTTATTACTTCTTAAGTCTAGTATAGCTTTTATAATAATATAGTAGCCTAGTAACTATAAGTATATAGTTCTTATAAAAATACTATTTTTTATTAAGTTATAACTATCTTCTTATACCTTATATATTACTTAAGTTTCTTAGTTAGGTCTAGTAACTAGGGTTATATCTTATTATTATTCTCTTATATTCTTCTAGTGCCCTTCTTACTATTTCTATAGCTAGGTTAAGCGCCTCTTACTATACCTTTTTATAATATACCTTTATTATTAGTATATTATATAATTTAAGGCCTTATATTTAAATTAGTAATAGTCCCTACTATACTTCTAATATCCTAATTCTAGCTCTTCTAAATATATATTAACCTTATACTCCTTATATAATAAGCCTATAGTTCTAATACTTAAGTCCCTTCTTAGTATAATATAATCTTTTTACCTATATATACTACTATAATTCTAATAACCTAGTTTACTAAGATTATATAATAACCTTATAGCCTTATCTTATCTTAATATCTAAGTATAATTATTACTAACTTTATAGTCTTATAAAGGTTAGTATAGTTTTTTATTTAGTTTATTCTTATTACTTTAGCCTCTTTAGTTTTCTTAAGCTTTTTATAAATCTACTATATATTTATAGCTTACTAGCTACTCTTATAAGCTTAGAGGCCTATTTAGTAAAATCTCCTTAGTAAATACTAGCTATAGCTAGTTAAAGAAGAAATTAATATATATATTAATTAGTAACTAGTTTATTATTTCTAATTCCTTATTTTCTTACTTCCTTAAGAATTATCTAAATAACTAGTTCTTTACTTATTATATATAATCTAAGTCTATAAATATTATAAGGCTATAAGTATACTTATTACTTATTTCTAATTATATCTATTCTCTAAATTAAGCCTATAATTATATCTTAATAAATTTACTATCTATATTATTAGTTAGTTATTAAGTCTACTATTATTTTAATTTACCTTAAAGATATTAGTTTATATAAATAACTTATTATTATATTATTATAAACTTATAAGGTCTTATTATAAAAATTATATTTAAGTCTATTATAAATATCTAAAAGTTAATTATACTTTTAGCTTTAAAGGTAAGATATTAGATATTAATCTAACTTCCTTATTCTTTATTATAAACTTACTTTAAAGGCGCTTCCTTTTTACTATTAAAAAGTAGACTTTTAAGGAGCTTTACCTCCTTACCCCTTTTTATTCTCTTAATTAAACTCTTTCTCCTCCTCACCTTCTACTTATTATATATTTACTTTAATATTACTTTATTATTATAACCTAAGAGTAATATCCTTATAGCTTTATTAATTAATATAGATTAGTTATTACCTATATTAACTAAGGTTTATAAGATAATACTATAATCTAATAACTATTATCTTTTTTTAGTTTATTTTAATAAAAGTAATAAATTATTTATAATAGTCTTATTATTAATTTATAAAGAAGTTATATTAATATTTTATATATATATAATTCTTAAAAGTATCTTAAATCTCTTTACTAGTTCTTTTATTATTCTTATAGTAGTAGTAAATAACTTATTAAATAATAGCTAGTATAAAGGAAATAATAAAGGAGATCTTAATAAATAGCTATATTATAATAGTATAACTCTATTATTTACTAATAAGAATCCCCCTTACTTAGTCTATATAGGGACCTCGTGGCTTTATAGCTATGTTCTCCCTTATTATATATAGACCCCTACTATCTCGTAATGCCGAGGTTCCTAGCTTCCTGGCCTCGCAGGCTCGTAGCTACATTCTCTCACTTATGACGCGGCTATACCGTGATAAAAGGATTACCTAAATAGCTAGATTTTTAGTATTCTTATCTACCTTAACCTATAATTATTATTCTTACCTTCTTTCCCCTTAAATAATATTATAATAATACTAGAAGATTAGCCTTAAATTCCTCTACTACTATTACTAGTGTTACTCTTTAATTCTTTATATAATCTTATTATTTTTTTATAGTATTTCTACTAATTAAATAGTATTATAGTTATTAAAAATAGCTCTTATAAAAAATATTAATCTAATAGTAGCTATATTATTATATATTACTAAATTCTTTATATTAAAGGTTATTACTAGCCTTTATAAGCCCTAGGGCTTTAGAAAATTAGCTCTTAAAAAGTTAATTATATATTTAAAATTACTACTAAAATAACTACCACTTTAGGTAGTAAGTAGATATATAAGATAGTTATTAGTATATATAACTACTCTCTTTCTCTTTATCTTTTAAACTATATAATTCTTTATTACTAAATAACTAACTAAAAGAGGCTTAAAAGAAGCTTTTCTTTACTAAAGGCTCTACCTACTAAGGAGCTTAGTAATATCCTCTATAAAACATACCCTAAGCTATAGCCCCTTTTTATTAATAAAGATATCTATAATAACCACTAGAAGATTAAAATTAAGAATTTAAATAGCCTAACCTTAACCTAATAATAGATATAAATTCTATAGTAAAATAACTACCACTATACTATTAAATATAATAATAACACCCTAATAGTTATATTTTAGACTTATCCCTAGTACTAAGAAATATAGCGCTATTTCCTTTATATTATTAGGCTTAATAATATATATAAAACTAACTAATTTAAAATATTCCTATTCTAGGTTACTAGCTTAACTAATTAGAATTCTATTATTAATTTCTACTAAGGTCTTATTAATACTAAGACCTATAAAGGTTATAATTAGCTAATAACCTAGCTTAAGGAATTCTATTAAGAACTTAGTACCTCTTAACCTACTATTATTATAATAGATAATAAATCTACACTTAAAAAAGCCCTTTTAAAGACTTAGCTAGATATCTAATAATAACTATATATTTTCTATATTAATAATAATATTTAAGCTAAAATTAATATCTAATAAGTTAAATTAGATAATAATAATAACCCTAAAGAAGATAAAGCTAAAGTAATTATAAGCCTTAGAAATTAATATTTATTATTATTAAATTACACTAACTAGGCCTATATATACCTATCTAGTCTTACTATTTTTATAAGTAAAGGAAAAACTAAACTCCCTAAAAGAAAACCCTTACTTCTCTAACTAACTCTAATTATATATTAGTTTCTAGTAGGGGCTAGTAAGGCCCCTCTTCCTAATTATTTTTACTTTACCCCCCTTAGGGAGGGGGGTATCCCCTTTATTAGGCCTTAGCTCCCCCCCGTCTACTCTATACCTACTTTATATCTATCTTATCCTAGTTCTGCCCTAAGTCTAACGTTTATATAGGTTAGCCTTTATAGGCTATATACCTATTTTACTATTTTCTTACTCTTAACTAGGTAGTTAAGCGTATAAAGTATGTCTCTTTAGTCCTTTAGTAGTACTATAGTAAGGGTATAGTATTAGCCTATAAGTTTATACTAGAAAAGTATATAATAAATATCCTCTACCCTATATCTATATTAATATATCTTTATATTATATTTAGGTACTTATTACTTATAGAGGAAAGTATTTAGCTTAATCTTTCTTATTTATAGTTATATTATAATAGAGCTAATATACCTTAGTAAGTAGAGGAGTAAAGTTACCTTAGCCTTATATTTAGCTTATAAGGGCTTATAGATTAAGAATAAGGTAAGTTATCTTACCTACCTCTAGCTTTTAGTCTCTTTATACTCTTACTTTACTCTTTATATCTAGTTAGCTTAAGCCTTAAATATATACTAGTCTCCCTTTAATACCCCCTTATTTATCTTTAGTAGGCTTTAATAAAAGTCTTTTATTAGTAATAAGACCTATCTTTTATTACTCTAGTAGAGTAAGACTAGAGATAACACTTATATAGTAGTATACTAAAGCTAGGCTATAGCCTTATTAGCTTCTTACTAGTTAAGGGTTTTACTCTTCTATATTATTAAGTAAATATCTACTAATAATATATTAAGCTCTATCTCTATATAGTAAGTAGGGGTAGCCTTAAAGGCTCCTCTAACCACCCTTAGGCACCTTACTTATAACTCTTAAAGGGGCCTAGCTAGGCCTTATATAAGGCTAGTTATAGGGCTATACTATACTACTACTTTAAATAATATAATTAGATAAATTCCTTAGAGGTAAATATCTTTTACTTCCTTAACCCTTAGGCCTTATAATTTTTTTATTATTAGCTATAAAGCTTAAAGTATAGACTAGACCTTCCCTAATATAGACTTAACCTACTTTTACTATCTTAACCTTACTAATAATATTACTTTAAAGAGGTATATATTTATTAATAACTCTACTATCTTACCCTTAAGTATAAGAAGGCTTAGATCTAGAGCTTATTTATATTAGAAGTATAATAGTTTAAACTTTAATATAAAGAAACTTAGTTAATAGGTTTTTATCTAGTCTTTATATATAGCCTAAGTATTTTTTAGTTAAGACTTTATTTTACTATAGTTCTTCCTTATATATAGTAAGTTTATATTATCTATAAAGCTAACTATATATAGACTTAGGGCTACCTTAAGGGCCTTATATAATAAGCTTATAAATAAGATAAAGAGGATTAGGGATAGTAATAAGCCTTAAGGGACTCTATACTAGATTACCCTTTTTCTTATTATACTATTATTAATTTAAAATTAGTTTATTTTCTTATTAAGGAAAGATTAAATAAGGTTAAAGATCTTCTTTAAATAACTTAACTAGTAAAGCTCTTAAATAAGTAGTCTATAATTAATATTATTAAAGGCTCTAGCTATATCTAGCTAAAGGAGTAATATAGCCTTACCTTAGGCCTAGGCTATATAGACTAACTTAATAACTATTATAATTACTATTTTTATTAACTTATATCTTTAGTTCCTTATCTAACCCTTAGGAAAGAGCTAGTATATCTTTACTATAGTTATAATATAGGTAATAAGAATCTTCTTAAATAGCTTACCTATTATATTAAGGAGGGTTATTAGCTACTATCCTCTTACTATCTAGAGGTTATCTAGGGTCTTCCTAAGCTTCTAGAGGACTATAGTAAAACTAGCTTAGTACTAGGCTAGATAGTGTTTAGAATATAGTAATATATTAAAGAGCTTTACTAGTATCTTATATAGAGAAGGGCTTAAGGCCTTTAAGAGCCTATATAAGACCCTATCTAGACCTAAGGTATTCTAGGCTATATAGCCTTTAAGTATATCTTTAACTTTATCTATTATAACTTCTATAAGGATTTCTATTTTATCTTATAAGGTTCTAAGGGCGTCTAGCTTATAAACTAGAGCTATATTATACTTAAGCTTAGGACTAATAGTCACTAGGGCTAAAAAAAACTTTTAGGCTAAGACCTTTACTTTCTCCTCCTTTAACTATACTAAAGTATTATAGCCTAGGTAGGCTAGCTCTAAGATTATATTAGCTATATATCCTACTATAAACCTCTTTACCTACCTATATTACTTCTATAATACTAGTATATTACCTAGTAAGTTAAGGTATATCCTCTAAGCTACCTTCTACGCCTTAGCTAAGGCCTAGGACTAGGCCTTTCTTATTCTATATATAACCTCCTAGTTCACTTTATTTCCTAACCTCTATACCTACCTCTAGGTCCTCTTTATCTTAGTAACTACCTAGCTAGTCTTTTAGTTCTACTACTCTAGCCTCTTAGTCTAAGAGGGGCCTACTATAAGGATAGCCTTAAGGATAATATCTTCTATTACTAGTATAAGCCACTTATATACTACCTTTACCTCTAGGGGTTTTATTATTAGTAGCTTAGTTATAACTAGGAGCTAGGCTATTATCTTAATTAAGATAAGACTAATATTAATCTTTTTTTATTTCTTTATTAACTTATTTTCCTCTAACTTATAAGCTTAGAGCTTTAATAGCTATAAGATATAATTAGACCTAGCTAGATTCTAGTCTAGTATTATATATTTACCTCTTAGTATTAGAGAGGCCTAGAGGAGGTCTAAGGTACTTATATAGTAATTATAGTAATACTATATTATTATCCCTAAGGGTATAACTAATATAATCTTAATATAAGTAAGGGCCTTAATTATATTATCTATAAATAAGGACTTTTTATTATAGAGGTCTTATAAGGGGTAGTAGAGGTTAAAGTCCTTTATTACTATATATAGGATCTCCCCTTCTAATAGAATTCTATTTAAGAGTCTATATAAGTCTATATTTAGTTTAAAGTAAACGCTTATAAGAATAAGGGGGTTATTAAGGAATTTAATATAATATATACCCCTTCTTACTATTACTTCTTATAATACTCTATTAACCCTCTTATAGATATAGGTTATTACCTACCCCCCTCCTTATAAACGCTAGTATAAAGCTAAGGAGGGGGTAAGTAAGGGGCTACTTAGTAATACCTCTTAGATTATAATAATATCTAGGCTATCCTCCTAATAAAGGGCTAGCTAAATATTACTATTATTTTTATAAATATTCTATAAGAAAATCCTTATTTAGTTATCTAAGCTAAGCTAGTTTAGTTATAACTATATCCCTAGTTAATTCTAAGATTATTAGTAATAATAAGAGTAATAAGAGTAATAATTTACTTTATAACTAAACTATTAGCGCTAGGGCTAATAATAATACCTAGTATAACTAGTCTTTACTTATAATAAGTATAGGGGTTTTATATTATAGAATCCTAACTAATAACCCTAGGCCTATAGACCCTATTCTAGGGTTAGTAAAGTTAAAGTTTAGTATATTAGTCTATACTAGGAAAGGTCTTTAGATTAGGGCTAAGGAGGAGAGACCTAAGGGCTACCCTCTTAAATACTATATACTCCTAGCTCTTTTTAGGGGTAATAATACCCTTAGGGACCTTAGGCGCCTTTCTTCCCTAGGGCGGTAGCTCTTAAACTCTATTAGTTAAAAGTAATATACCTCCTAGGTATAGCCCTAGTACTACCTTATAATAAGGTAGTCTTAAGACTATATTAAGTAGTTACCCTTATAATTAAGATATTATTCTTTCTTATTATCCTTCTTTACTAAATATAACTTAGACCTAGTATAGGTTTAATAAGTATACTAACTATAATACTTTTTATTTTAGTAAAACCTACTTATATAGCTATACTAATAATACCTAAAGTACTATAAGGGCTAGACTATATCTAAGAAAGGCTTATATTAGAAGACCTAGGAGTTAAAAAAGACCTTTTACTTATAAAGGTAGTTTACTATCTTAGTATTATATATTCTAATAATAAGAGAGGCTTATATCTTAGACTTAAGTTAAGGATAATATACTTTTATAATAATAATATTTATCTTATTAAAGGCTAAAAGTATTATTATAAGGTTAATAGTATTTTATAAAATCTCCTTAAGCGGAACTACTTTAACTACTATAATATATACTTACTAAGAGAGAGTTACTTTTAGGCTAAATATAACCTTTACTTAGAGCTTATTCTTTATATATTCCTTTACCTCCTAATAGAAAGTTAGGACTATATCCTTAAAGGGGAGGTAGTATACTACTACTATAGTATTAGCCCTAATAGCTTTATTAACTATTATAATAATCTCTTATAAAGAGTAGCTTTTAATTTCTTATATATATCTTCTAGTATTAATAACTAGTTCTCTTTTATATCTAGTAAAGACTAGTTTAGCCTTAAGACTAGCTTAGTCTTAAGTTATTACTACTATAGTATATAATTATAAGCTAGCTAAAAGCTAAGGTTAGTTAATACTCTAGTTCTCCTTAAGTATCTATATAACTATCTCTTTTATAATAACCTAAACTACCTCTTAAGTAATTAAGGTATTAGTCCCCTTTAGGGCTACTCTAACCTTATTCTAGGCCCTAGTTTACTTATACTTAGTTTATATCTCCTTTATTTTATTCTTAAATTTATCTTTAATTAAAAAGAAGAGCTTATTAATTAGTTCTCTCTCTAATCTTAGTCTTACTTAAGTCACTACCGCCTTAGGCTTACTATAGCGCTTATTAGTTATAAGGGCGTATTAGGATATATCTCTAGTAGTAATCTATCTACCCTAACTACTCCTAATATAGTGGCTTTATACTAATATTATCTAGGGGTAGAATTAGGTGTTTTTTAACGTCTAATAAGTTATTTTTTAATTTTATTACTAGATTAGGCTTAATATAGTTATATACTGTTTCCTACTCGCGAAGTTATTAAGTGTGAAATTAATATTTAATAATAGCTAAAGGCACCTATAATAAAGTAGGAATATTAATAGCGTAGAAAAGGGTAGTCTAGGTACTAATAGAAGTTAAATTTAAATAGAATTAGAAAGTAATAAGAATATAATTCTAAAGGTAATACTTAATCCTATAATATATTATAATAAAATACCTTCTAATAAGATATTAATAGGCTAAATACCTAATTAGCTAGTATAAGAATTTTAGTTAATATACTAATTCTCCTACTAAAACTATATATAAAGATATTAAAATATATCTAGTGATTAGAATAGGTGATCTCTTATACCTATATAACTATTTAATATAGGTTATTAAATATAAAAAATAAGATTATTAATTAAAAGTAGTTATAATAGTATATTATTAGATAAAGGATTTTAGCTAGAAGTAGCTTAGTAAGGTTATAATAATAGTAACACTTACTACCCTTATACTTCTTATATAAGAGTATAATAAGGCTATTACCTTAATTTAATACCCTAATAACTCTTATTACTAGCTACCTCTAGCTAGAAATTAGTATTAATATATAAATTAATATAAGCTATCTTATATATATTAACTTAAGTAAATAATTCTAACTAATAATATAATTAGTTAAGATATAATATATATCTATTAGTAGTTATAATAGCCTTTAATAAGAATTCTACTTCTTTTAATATAATTTAATAGCTAATCTTACTATAAGATATTAAAAAACCCTTCTACTAAATATAATATCTTAATATTATTTAGAACCTCTATAGTAGGCCTTAGGTAGCTATTAATACTAAGATACTAGTACTAAATATATAAATAACTAAGGAAATAATAGTATTATTAGCTTTATTATTAATAGCGCCTAAATAAGTAGAATCTAGGCCTTTAGGGTAATTAAGTTAATATAGTATATAGGTAATATATTTAAGTGTATATTATATAAGGTTATAGGTAGAACTAGTTAGATAAAGGCTACTATTAGCCTAAAAGAACCCTTTATCTAGCCGGTTATATATATATTAGTAAAAATACGTTTTTTAAGTAAATTAGCGAGCGTTAAGAGCCTCTATAAGAGGTGGTGGTGGTGGTGGCGGCGGCGGCGGCGGCGAGTGTGTGTTATAGCCGGAATTAGCGCGGAAGAATCGTTAATCTAGCTCTGATATATACATTATCGTTAAAAATAGCGAAAATGCGTTTTTAAGCGAATTAGCGAGTATTAAGAGCTTTAATTAATAGCGGCGGCAGTAGCGGCGCGGGGAAGGTGGTGTTAGTGGTAGTATTAGTGGTAGTAGTAGCTAGAAAAAATTAAATATAGTAATATTTTTAAAGATACTTCTAATTTATATATAATTTACTTATAAAGTAAGGTACCTTTAAAAATCTAATTATTATACGTATATAACTCTACGCGAATAGTAAAATAACTCTATGTAAATAGTAATACTTATTATTATTTATATAGAGTGATTTTACTATTTCTATAGTATTATATATATATTAATAGATTTTTAACTAATACCTTTATTTCTAGGTAATTTATATATAAATTATAAGTATCTTTTAAAATAGTACTATATTTAATTTTTTCCCTACTATAATTACTCTACTACCTACCGCCGCCGCCGCCGCCGCTACTATCTCTAAGCCTCTTGTAGAGGCTCTAAACACTTGCTAATTCGCTTATTTTCATGAATTTAGAGAGTTATATATATAATAGGCTAATAGGTAGCCTAGAGGGACCCTTTATCTAGCTAGTTCTACTTATAATATTATATAATAAGCGCTTAAATATATTACCTATATACTATATTAATTTAACTACCTTAATAACTATAATTAAGCTTATTTTAATAAATCTAGTAATAAAATTAATAAGGAGATTATTTAATATAATATTTATAAAGCTAATATTAATATCTTATTATTAATAGCTATATAAGGTATTTAGATATTATATTTAGTAAAGGGTTCTTAGTAGTAGAGGAATTTAAGGTTTATAATACTATTATTATTATTTAATTACCCTAATTAGACTATATGTCTATCTAGTCCTGCTATTATTTATAAGTAAGGGAAAAACTAGAGTCCCTAGAGGAAAACCCTTACTTCTTTTATCTACTTTAGTCCCGTGTTAGCTTCTGGTAGGGGCCTATGAGGCCCCTCTTCTTGATCAAGTTTCTTGGGGGGGGCATCGGTTCAGCCATCGGTTCGGGCCCAGGCCGGGTCCTTGGTTATAAGTCAGCGCTTATAGCTTCGGACCTTGTTTTTGGTCCCAAGGGCGCCCGGGGGGGGGGGTATAATATATACTTAATAAATTATCTTTTTATATATTTAATATAGTTTTTTATATTATATTAAAAAACTTATATAACTTTTAAAACCTTTAAAAAAACCTAATCTATAAGATATATTTTATAATTTTTTTTAATTAATTCTAAAAGATAGTTAATATTATTTTAAAAGTTCTATCAGTTAATTAAAAGATTAAATATAATAATTATTATTATTGTAGATTTTTAAGTATTATATATATTATTCTTAAATATAAATTCTTTAGTACTAGTATCGTAGCGTTTTAGGGTGGTCGCAGACTTTTGGCCTATTACTGTACTATTAACGATTATATAGACCGTCTTATAGGCCTGCGCGCATTTGACTCCTGCGCCGCGCGCTTAACTCCTGCGTAATGTAAGGCATCATGTCTTTCGTCAACCCCGACAACCTCATCGCTGTCGCCCTTGTCATAAACCGATCGCGCGACGGCCCAGCCTTCGTTTTCCACTACCCGCCCGCCGTCCTGCCCGTCAGCGCCGACGCCGGCCAATCTATTGAGACCACTGACTCCGAGGATGTGCTACTAGAGCGTCTGTCGCGGCCGCTGTTTCGCGACACCGAGGACCGCTCCTCCTCCAAGCACGGCCACGCCCGCAGCAAGAACTGGCCTAGCTACGACGAGCATACCATGTCCGACTCGGGCACCCAGACCGTCCCCTGGGAGAGCGTCGCCGGCTTCCCCACGCGGGATCTCGCCAGCATTCTGACGCCCGCGCGACCCTACCACAAGAAGCTATTTCAACTCTCTCTCGATCCGCTCCTCTGCGTTTCCTATCCCATCCACGTCCCCGAGAGCGGCAAGTGGAAAAGAGTCAAGAAGAGCAAGGCGGGCCGCGCGTTATCAGCTGTCGATGACGATGCCCAAGTAGCGTGGCGAGCGCCGTTGATTGCCGTATCTGCGCCCTCTGCGTCTGCGGACTCGGATGGGGCGGTTGAAAAAGAAAAAGAAAAGGACAAGGAAAAAAAAGAGGAAGATGAAGAGAAGAGGAGCTCCATGACCATGTTCAACCTGGTCTTTATACTGCGACCTAAAAAGGAGCAAACGAGGGAACTCATCGACGCTCTTTACTCGAATATAGCAAAAAAGGTCAACAAGGCCTTCAAATACAGTCAGCAGCACAGCGACTTTGTATGGAAAGAATCTAAGAAGATTCTGGCCAGCAAAGATCGCGCACGCGAAGACAGTAAGCTACCATGTGTCTCTTCATCCACCCTCCTCTGATCGGAGCCCAGGAAAACGGATGAGCCATCTCTGGAAAGAGCTCCTGCAACAGTCGTCCCTGGCCGCCTCGGTGCACGACATTTATGAGGCGGTTTCGCAGAATCGCATCGCCACGCTGCACCTTGACACAGCCGCAGGCCTGCTTAGCCCGTCCGTACAGATCCCTGCGCCCTTTTACGTGGCCGACCTGCCGCCTGACGAGGTTCGGCGCGCGCGTGGGCTATGGCTCACGACCGCCAACGCCTTCCTCACCCAGGACTCCCTCGAGGAGCCGGGCTTCCTCGACCGCAACTTCGGCCTGCTCCTCATGGAGGACGAGAAGAAGATTGTCGCCGAGCTGCAGGCCGACGGTGACCCGAACGCGCTACCAATGGTGGAGTTCGTGCGCATCTCCAAGCCAACTATGAGGTGAGCATATTGCGTTCATTCGCACAAGGGATTTTGTTTCGCGCTAACAGTCAACCAAAGCTTCTATCAAGTCGGCCAAAGCAACATCCTGAGTCTCTCGCAAGTCCGCAAGTTCGCGCAGCACTTCATCTTCTGGCGGCGCGCCATTGCTATCCCGCCACTGCACGCGCGCGACACGTACATAGTCTCGCCGAACTGCGACCTGGCGCGGCTGCCCGAAGCGGCTGCCGAGTGGCAGCGCGCCTTCCCGCTCGCGCCGCCGCTCGCTAACTTGCTGTCCGACATGTCTGTGTGCCCGCGGCCGTACAAGACGTTTTGCCCAAGCAAGGTACACCGCCCGCTGTACCTGCGCATGCTGGCGTGGCTAATGCGCGGCGGCTGGGTCACGCAGCTGTGCACCTTTGCTTACGTCGTCGTCTGGCCCGAGATCATTTACCAGGTCGACTACGAGATGGAGGCTGAGGACCTCGAGGGCCCCACGCCTTCGGCCTCGCCGCGTTCTGCAGGCGCCGAGTCCTCCGTCTCCCCCACGTCGGCCGCGACCGTTCTTTCTCGCCCGCACAATCAGCTGTCTCGCGCTGCCACCGCCGCCGCCGCCGCCGATGATGACAGCGCCGCAATCGGCACCGTCCCCTCACCAACAAGCAGCAGCTCAGCCTTATCAGCCTCGCTCTCCGAGTCGACAAAAACCCGCCAGGCCAGCATCACCAGCACAGCCACCGTTTCCGATTCTACTATCGCCGCTGGCAGCTCACTCCCCTCGACGGCTGGTGCCATTTCAATCCCGAGCACGACGGAGCGCGCTGCTGAAGCCGCGCGCCTTGAGCGCATCGCGCAGCGCGTGTCCCGCGAGGCCGCCGACAAGGCTGCTGCCCACGCCCGCAAGGCCATCCCCGAGGCCACGCCGCACCCGTCCACCAATCGCAGCCTGCACCTCGCCGGTATCGCGCCTTATATCATCCTTGACGCAAAAAAGGCAACAGGACGCGAGTCGCGATACCTTGCCGCCATTGTCTCGCGGCTGCGTGATGACCGTGTGCGCCAGGCTTGGAGCACCATGTGTCGGTACTTTGACGGCCACTCAGCCCTCGAGAGGGTCGCTCTGCAGGAGGAGATGAAGCGTAAGGACGCTTGGATGCTCCTCACTGCCATGAGCGAGTATTTAATCTGCACGAGACATTGGTAGGATCGGAAAAGGTGAGGATAGGAAAATTGATTTATATGGTGGTCGACGTGTTCAGTTAGCCTTGTATTCTAGGGATCGCGGCCGGGCAGTCATGATCCCATACATGTAATGAAACGGGTTCGGAACATTAGGGTGGATACGCAGCGTTCACATATGGCGTTGCGAAAAATGTCCTCTACTTGATAATGATAACATCACAACGCAACATCAAACGTTGAGGACAAAGGTTCAATTCTCAAACTAGAAGATTGCAGAGAGGGGGGAGAAGAAGGAGCACCAATACATGAAAGCAGAAGAAAAATAGTCTGTGGTATCTGAAGAAAAAGAAAATATCCCTCACAATGTGTCGAAAGCATCGACAAGCTCATCATATTAGAACAGCATAACTGGCGAATAATCCACCAAGACAATCTAAAACATGCTGGGAAGAAAGTGCAGAAAACGAACACCCCTGTATATACTTTACTGAAACAACAGTGTAAAACGTGTGGGAAAAGAAGTTCATGAAAAAGATAGGAGGTAGACAAGAGGCGCAGTACCCCTGACTGGGAATGGAGAGGGAAGAAGAAAACGCAGAAACTTGAGATCTTGCGATAATTCAGATTAATTGCAAATGGGAGAGAGGAAAGTAATGGAAAGGAAATCACCCCAAAATTCAAATCAAGGGACTCGCTGTGCCCCATGTAAAGCGTGTAAATGTCAAATCTTGCCGTCCAAAAGCCATGAAAACAAGCAGTAACAAAGCCAAATCCATATTGCCATAGTTTGAATCCCAAAACGCCGACAGCAAAAAGAAAGGCGCGAGAAGCGACTTATCCCGAGCCTTCAAGAGAAAGCAGCAAACGACGCAAGCTAGCCTGGCGAGCGCGCGGCAGAAAACACCGATTACGCCTGTGTATCATGCTGCGAGGGGGTTTCCGACAGAAGAAGTTGGCGTCCGCATGCTGTTGGAGCGAGCGGCCGATGCACAATAATTCGTGAAAAGCAAGACATTCGGCGGTAGGCTAGTTCAGGTCCATGTCGTACTCGTCTTCATGCTTGAAGTTGAGCGGAACGTTGCCACTGCCGTCATCATGGTCTTCGTGCCAGAACTGAGCTGCTTCTCCCATGACACCAGAGGAATCGGGGGTGATGCCAATGGTGTCGAGGCTGGGGGCGGATCCGTTGAGCGACTCGCCGCGGTAGTCCGTGTGGTCGGGCACGCGAAGGCCAGAGCCAGCACCGCGAGAGTAAGTGAGGTTGTCATTCTCGGTGCGCGTTAGGGCCTCTACTAGCTCAGACTGCATGCGTTTCTCGTCATCAGTAAGCTCAAAGGGAAACTGCCCACCAAGCTCGGTGATTGTGTTCATGAGATGCTCGTGCTGTTGAAGCTTAAGGTGTAGCATCCACATCAGATCGCGGGTCCAGCTGACTGCGCCATTGAGAATATCACCCTTGTTGGGGCCCTTGTCCTTGTCCTCGATGGGGAGTCCAGTGGTGATATTGCCAGCGGCACCGCCAGTGGCTCTTCTGGCACCAGGTCCAGCGAGACCCGATGTGGCTTGAGAGGGGTTGGAGATGCCGGTCAGAGTGGGTGAGAGAGGAGTTCCGTTGTTGATAAGCTTGCGAATCTTCTCGTCTTCGAGACGATGCGAGGGAACAAGTCGGCTGAGATCTTGGATTCTCTCATTGATGTTGTCGCGGCGACGACGCTCAACAAGGTTATGAGACTCGCGGCGGCGCTTACGTTTCATCTCCTGTGAGGATACGGCACCGCCAGGAGGACCGCTGAGCTTGGCCGGCATGGAAGTGCCGCCTTTCATCATGACCTCATTAATGGGCACCATCCCTTGCTGCATCGGTGAAGAGAAACCTGAGTTGTACGAGGCTGGAATGCTGCCAGTCGGGGTATTCAGCCAGTGGCCAGGAGACTTGTCATGGCTGCCAGAGGTGCGCATGGATTGGGGACCGAACGAGGGAGACCCCTGAGAGCCGATGGGGATTCCATGGATGCTGTTGGTCTTGGGAGTCATGGGAGTCCTGTTGTTGGAAGCCTTCCTTTGCATCTCTTGGGACATTCTGGCCCTGGCGGGGCCCATATCGTTTCCGGCGAGGGGAGAACCATTGTAGGACATGGGGGAATGCAGCGAGGTGCCCATCTGGCGGAATTGTGCATTGTTGAATCCATGACAATAAGGACTTTGGATAGGGTCGCCGTCCGGGGTGCTTGAGTAGCCGTTGGCTGGTTCAATCTGGAGGGAACCGCGATGAGTAAAGTTTGATTGGGAGAAGCCCATGTTCATGTTACTAAAGTCCTGGTTGAGGTGTTGGCCGTCACCGGGGCTGGCCAAACCATCCAGCAGCTCATCATCGCCGAAGACGGCAGAGCCACTGGAGAAGCCGTTGGGCTGATTCGAGCTGGCGTGGAAATTGTTGGCGTTGGGGTAGGGGGGCGAAAGAGCGCTCCCCATGGCGAGATCATTGGGATCGATGTTGCCGGCGTTGGTAGAGCCAAACTGGGCGAAGCCGTGCTGAGCCATTGCGACTGGGTCTACGAACTCGGAAACGCCAGGTCGGGAAGATGTGTGGATGCCCAAAGGGCTGATTTGTAGAGGACAGCTGGTGCGCAGCAGGCGGCGCACGTCGAGACCGGGGATAATCGAGCTGTGTGTCGATGCTGTGCCGATGTGACTGGTTAGTTGCGATGCGCAAAAGAGGCAGACAAAGGCCAGGTGCTGTGCAAATATGCGGGATAACCAAGTTTGTTTGGCTGACAAGGGCGGAGCAAGAGCGCGAGTCGAAAGATTTGAGGCAGTGCGGGAATGTCGGCGACTCACCTTAGTGCAAGTGACAGATATACGAGCGGCAAGGTAGCAGATTTAGCGCAGGGCCATATGTCGCCAGAGGAGCGGACGAGATTGTGAGTTGTCGGGTTACACGAGACGTGAAAGCGAGAGGGCAGGGAGGTGCGACGTTGGGAATGGTCTTTGCTGCGAGGGGCTGCGCGTGGGCGTGCTTTTCTGACAGAGGGAGAGAAGTGCAAGCGGAAGGGCGGAGCCAGTTGCGGTGCGGCGGGTTTGATGGGCGCCAAGGGTCCTTTTTGGCCCGCGGACACAGATGGGTACTGTAGATAGGTATGTACCTAGGTAGGTAGGTAAGCGGGCGGTGACGGCGGATTGCGAAGTCGCAGTAGTTAAGGAGCAGTGTTGCGAGTGCTTGGAGGTTATAATGGATCGTGAGCGAACCCAGCGGTGCAGGTCTGTAGGGCGCCAAATTAGAGGATTGTGGTCAGCCAAGCGAAATGAGGGGAAAGAAGCGGCAG
This sequence comes from Beauveria scarabaeidicola, assembly GCA_037289395.1. NCBI lineage: Eukaryota > Fungi > Ascomycota > Sordariomycetes > Hypocreales > Cordycipitaceae > Beauveria > Beauveria scarabaeidicola. Next base: position 54,134 of record JAEIJG010000046.1, on the reverse strand, counting down.
TTTTCAGTGAGGCGCACCGCGAGGTAGTCGAGGGGATCGGCACCAGTGCGGACGAGGTGCCCCATAAAAAGGGGGAAAGGAATATAGGCCAGACAGTCTAGTAAGTCGGGCTAATAGAGGACAGAGGCCGGATGCATGACGAGGGAGCAGTCGGGCAGCGATGATGGAATGGTGAGGAGGTGGTGAGGGAACAGGAGGAAGGGGAGAAGAGTGCAAATCGCGGTAGTACTGTAGTAGTACCTACTTACAAAGCACTGGCTGTGTTGGCAGCTGGTAGGATGACTACCTACCTTAGTAGGTAGCAGGTAGACCTACCTAGGCAGTAGGAGTAGGTAGGTAGGCAGTAGGTAGGTACTAAGGCACCTGGGTATGTGGTGGTGTCGACAATTGCCGGACAAAGGGAGCATGTATTATAGGCTGGGGATGATCAGCAAAAAAAAATAGCCACGGAAACAAACACCAGCAAGAGCGGATGAAGCACGGATGCGGCGGGAGTCGAGAAATTCGACGTTCAACAGGCTGCGGGAAGAGGGTGAGGCTCGATATAAGTAGGTAGGTAGACTTACAGCTAGATCTGCAGCAGCGGGAACAGGCTTGCGCTAGGAAATGTAAATATAGAAACGAGGTGACGAGGCAGGCATTCATCATCGGGCGCGAGATAAAACGAACCTCGAGACTAGGATTTATCAAGCGGTACTGGCGACGTTGAGTAATTCACGAAGGGTACGGGCGAGCTGAAAGACGCAATTGTGTAGGTGGCGACTTGGACTTGGATTGGTAGGTAGGTACAGATAGCGGGAGAACGCTAGCAAAAATGTCACTGTGGCTGGATGGTAGCAGCGGGCGGTAGCGTGTGTCTTGGTGGGTGGTGGTACCTAGGTAGGTAGGTAGGTAGCCTAAGGTAAGGTAGGTAGTAGGCAAATACCAGGTTGCCGGGCAGGTACTAATCAGGGTACGGGTTGCAGCAGGCTTTGAGTGGCTAATTCCAGACGTGATTGTGGCAAGTACCTTGTTAGAGTCAAGTCAGTCAGTCTCTGCGATTACTATCAGTTATATTCGAGCGCAGCAGCAGGTCGCAGCAAGTCGTGGCAAGTTTCTCTTCACCTTGGCGTCCGTTTTCCTACCCACCAAGGTATTTGCGTACTCCTTAATAAATGTTCAGCCATCGCCCGTCCGAGGCGCTGCTTGTGGCGTCGCTAGAGTGGAGAAGCTTCAGGCCAACGCTATGCTGCTCCTCTGCTCTGCTTGTGGCTGCTTACTGAAAAAGCCGCAGCGCCGATGCAAAATGACAGATCGTCGGTATCTATCTTTGCAATAACACTGATAATGTTGCCTGCGCTTTTTTCGATATGGAGGATAACCACGAAATAGAGTAACGGTTCGATCAGGGGAGTGATGCGAAGCGAAGTTGGCGTTTCGTTTGCTGCAGCTAGTTAGACAAAGTGACCCCAGATTTAGCAACCACGTATTCAGCAAACGGTATTACACAATACCTGCGTCCACGGCGGTTCGACGCAAAACAGGGAGCGGGAACCATTCGCCGCTACAATGGGCTTTGAAGAAAGGGGGGGGAGGGGATACTGGGAGCGGGCATTTGCCATACCGTGTTCCCGTAATACAGGTCTTGACTCGGCTATGGGCCGACAGCCCAGGTCCTTGACTCCTTGATAGATGGGGCTGAAATGCCGGAGGCGGTCGTGCCTTTTCGTCTGCACTTCGATCGGAACTTGCTCTTATTTTGCTTTGCCTTTCGTGTGTCGGTGAGTACAGGTCGCTGTGCTCAGGGTATTGAGTAAGTTGATGTAGGCAGAGGCAAGCCCGGTTTCGTGCAACAAACAACGGCGTGACACGCGATATCGAAAAGTGAAGAGATACCTGTTGAGAGATTGATAGAGGCAAAATTCACAATTACCTTTGCGCGCGAATCAAATCGGGGCGTTGCTCTTTATACTCTTTTTTTCCCCTCATGGCCGGCCATCGACATCACCCCCATAGCGAAGCCCACTTTGGCTACCATCTAAAAATACAATGCCATCGAGGCCAAATGCAAGTTGTCCATCAACAAGATTCGTATACAAGAACCCCGGTAGCCATGTCGTGCTGCCTGGACGTGTCTCCTGACCTGCTCAGAGGCTGCTCTGGCGTCGCAGCGTGGTGGCGGCCCTCCACCAGGTGCGTGCACCAATCAGCGACTGAGATGGGTAGGCAGTTCGGCCGAACGTGACTCGACTCCAAGACACCAAGCCCATCTTGACGCTCATCCTTCGCACCTTACCATCGTCATGCACCATTCAATGGAAGGAACTCGTGCGGTCATGGGTTGTGGGCACGTTGATGCGTGCTCCTCATCGGCGACCACGCGGTTATGTAACGCACCGGGGCGAATCGTGATGCCGGGAGGCAGGACCGTGGAAAATTATCAAACGGCTTTGCTCTCCTTTGAGAGAGGGCGAGAGAGCGAAGGAGCTAGCGGAGGCCTCGTCGCTCCTATGTAGTCAACGTTTTGGCGCATTTGGCCAAGTAATAACGCCTTTGTCGAGCTCGTGCATGAGGGCTTGACAGGATATACTTTCTCGTAATACTGGTATAAGCCATGGCCATTGATCCGTGGCTTCCCAACCCGTTCCCACCGCCTGCATCGACGGGAGCCAGAACTGGCATTCCCACAATCTTGCATGGGCGAATCGCAGTACACGGTTTGTCGTCCTTGTGCAATGGGTTAACGAGGTGACGTGTGTAGGTACAGTGGGTATAAGGTAATTCAGAGCAAATAATCACCACCAATTTTCCATACAATGCTGCTCGGAATTACCTGTAGGCACTGTAGATAAATACCCGTATTGTATGAGGAGAGCAAATGCAGCGGGGCGTTTGCCCACCACGCATTTGCTCGCAAGTTATTCACTGGTAGTGCAGACTGACAAATTCAGATGCCTAGGTAGATATTCAGCATCGCCACCTTCACCACTGCCACCGGCCGCGACGTGCTTCTAGCAAAAGCTGCAAGCTCATGATATCAACTGCCACAAATTCGAATGCCTCCCCCGTTTCCCGGCCACATATCCGTGGGAGCGGTCGTGCCCCGACCTTGGGTGTAACTTGCAATGCTGAGTCCCTCCAGCTACTTAGTAAGGTATCCGTCTTCTGGCCTAAATACCTACAGGTAGGTAGCGGTCTCTACCTAGGTATTTAGCGGCTCGCCCTCCCTGCAAGCCTCCCGCACTAAAAAGCCACTTACTGTAGCATCCGACCCGCATCTGCCAATCATGTGCCACCTTGTCTCCACCGGACTTGGCTGGTCTCTTGCACACCAGTGACCATCACCAACTCTTTCACTTTGTGTCTCTTCAACCATTGAGCCTCTACTTGCTGCAACGCAGCTCTAAAGTACGTCCATATTATTCCCTTACCACGCTCCGCTTGTTATCTGCCCCATTCCTCACACCCTGTTTCACCACCTGCCGGGCCTTTACTCCCGCCTGGCGAGGCAAATGGATCCACTGCTTCCGTCGCGCGTGGCCTATCACCGCTTGGCTTCCTCAGATCGCATACGCTGTCACGGCCATCATCTGTACGCGCGGATTCGTTCGTGGTGCCGTGCGGTGCCGCCATCTGTTGTCTATGTCTGTCATCGTGTTGCGCGGTCAGCTACGCAAAGCCTGCCACCTTCCCAATTCTCCCCCCTTGCCCACATCTCGGCCCTCTGCAACTCTTTATCTTTCTCGCCCTGTTTGACTGACTAAACAAGACAGCTACACTCGCCCCCCGAGAATCGGCGAGACCATCCTCTTGCTTCTCTCTCGACCTTGCACGGCTTCATCTTTGCGACATACTTTAGAGATTGCCCGCCCATTGTTGGAGAGCAACCCACCATTTACGTCGATCGTCTCGCCAGTAGCTGTACCACTTCTGCCGTCACCAGGTGCCCATCTCGACCCCTACGATGGCTTCCTCATCGTTCCGAGATTCAATAAACTCGCTGGGATGGTCGCGCGCCACCGAAGAGCCCGCCAACACCTCGAGAGACACGAGTCTCCTCTCCAGTATCCAGAATTTGAACCCATTTCAAGATCGCGGGTATTTGCAGCTGCCCACTCATGAAACGCCGCCGGGTGCGCCTTTGCCTGCCCCAAGTCGTCGCGAGGAAGAAGAAGGCTGGTTCATCCGTGAGTCGGGCCCCTGCGTATCCGCCACCCACCCATGCCCTTGCAGGCGGAACTGCAACCTGTTTTGCCTCCATTCTGCCTGCGCCCCTCTCCACTTCCCGCGATGTCTGCATGTGATGCAGACGGGACGCCTCGTGGCCTACCGTGGCTAACTCTTTGCGTTATAGTCAGTCGCTGGGATAGACTCTTAGTTTTTGCTGCCTGCAACCTTGCAGCACTCGCATGCTTCGTCATATGCTTTACTCTCTTCCCCATAGTCGCCACTCGCCCGCGCAAGTTTGTTCTCTTGTAAGTTCTTCTCGCACTTCGGCACCTGCTCATCGTCCATTTCTCGTACCTTCTTCGATGCTTTGTAATCTTTCCCTTCCGGGAAGGTAGTTTCTGCCTCAACCACTGGCCTTCTCTGCCGGCTCGTCCCGCGGGCTTCTGGCTATCCTTGGTTTCCTGTCGGGCAGCTTGTCGGCTTCGCACATGAGCCATGCACGTCATGCCTCTTTCTTCCCCCCCCCCTGCCCTGACCTGGCCGTATCTTGCATGCTAACCTCTGCAGATGGACTGTGGGATCCGGTCTGTTCTTAGCGTCCTTTGCGGCCGTCATGGGTCCTATGAACTATGTCTATCATCTTTTGTCGACACCTAGACTACCCTTTACTGCGGCCTACTTTGGATCTATTATAATGACGTTGGTCTTTGCCATCAAAGTGAGCACCTGATCCCGTGCGTTGACGTCCTGTGCTAACCCCCACAGTTGCAGAACACCATTCTCACGCTGCTTTCAGCCCTTGTACAGCTCGCCGCCCTTGCTTGGTATCTCGTCAGCTATTTTCCAATGGGGGCAGCCGGTCTGCGCCTGGCGACGACGTTTGGGGCCAGGCAAGCGACATCTTGGATGAGTGGCTAACTGCGCGCCGCGCCCGCGGCACATCGCGGCGCAAACTGTAAAACCCGACTAATTCATCCTCTACCGGCTAGTTCTCTCATTTGCTGAGAACTGTCTCTTTAAACTCTCTGGCCTTTGGCGTTGCATACTGACATGTGTATCAAGCGTTTACGCGATATTGATGAGCAATGTATAACCAGAAAAGTCATAATCACAATACACGCACGCTTCAACGCGGAATACTTCTGAGTAATCGCTGTGAAATGACTTATTCAAAATCGAACCCCTCTTCTCGTATTGTTTTCGCCGCAATATTGCGGCGAAAGAGCCAGAAGCAGAGTTGAGCTAATGTGACAGCCATGTAGCTGCTAATACGGCAATGATATTAGACTAAATGCGGAACGTGAGGAGTTAGGAATCCGGCAAGTGGCAAGGCATCGGCTCCAGCTATGAAATGATTCATTCGAAGATGACGACAGAACATAGACCGATAGGTCAAAGATGCTACGTAGTTGCAGATTGGTTGCGAACGAGACATGATTACATTGTATCGCGCGACACTATAATAGAAACCTGATGAATCCGATCCAGCCCAGCTAATACTCTTCTTTGTTGGCAGAGTATCAATAGGAGAAAAAAAACACAATATGGACACGTGAAGTACTACTCGGCCGTTGTGAATTTCGTGACTTGTGGAGGTGCATGCACAAAGATCGGCCCAATGACATGATTGTGGTTTTGGCTAAGCCGCCGGGTGGTGCTACAAGGGAGGCGTTGCGCCCGGTTTGGGGTGCCTGAAACAAATGCGGGATGGAATGTGAGTGGATATAGAAAATGGCCTTTTTGCCCAAGATCGCAAGCCACAAGCCGCATGTCCAATCCATGTGTCTACCTATTAACTGCCCTTTTGCTGCTCCGACCTTGGCACATGCGGTGAGACCTCTGTGGTGCAAACACGTCTCCATCGACAAACGGCTAAATCAAGCAAAACGTCATGTACAGATATAAATATACCTACCCCAACTTCTTATATGGTTAAGACCTTTCCGCAAAGCTAAAACAGTTTCAGGGAGCGTTTGCATTAGACTGGAAGCAGCAGTCAACTGACGAAGACGGTATCGTCCCTAGGCTGGGGTTGTTGCGTATTTACCGCGTCGGCCGTTACTTTCTATGCTCGCCACTGCAATATCAGATCGACTGCTACCCTCAAAAAGCATATGTGCGCTAATTACAGATCATAGGGTCTTATTCTGCCATACTGGTATATACTAGTGTTTGTCGACGTTGTTACGAAGCATGGGGGGATATCGCATGGCGTCAGTGCGCAGCTTCTTCTCAACGCTGATCTTGGCGAATGCACTTCTCGTGGCCCTTCAACGTGCCAAGATAGACATTCTAAGCGGAGCACTAATCATGTTGCTGCGTCGTTGAATCTCAGGACCGGCTAGGTAGCTAACGCAGAAAAGCTAGAAGCCGCCGCTAGTTACAAGTTCATGTGCTCGACAGCACAACCAGGCGCACCATTCTGCTCACACGCAAAGTTTGGACCTTGCATCCCAGGCAGACGCTGAAAGGAGGAGCACAAGGCAGTGAAATAGGCAGAATGCCAGAAGCTCTCGGCAAATGCGAATAAAAAATGCCGCGTTGTTCCGACGCATGCTCTGTTGCCTGTGCGTGCGTGAGTGAGTGAGGCCACCACACCCTCGCACAAGGCTTGCGCCATGGGCGAAACCTAGACAGCTGGCTTGGCAGAGGGAATGCAAATTCGATGACTCTGTATGGCCGAATTTGCTTGCGTCTCTGCACATGCCGTCTCCAGTTTCCTTGTGTGGTCTGGAGCAGAATCGTCAAGGTACTTTGTATATTTTCTTTTTTTATTCTTTTTGGCGGCAGAAGTATCTTCGTAGAGGTGTCTTCAGGTGTCAGCTCCGGTTCATCATCTAGTTATGAACAAGCATACCTAGGTAGGTAGCCGCGGGTCGTCGTGTGGCTATATGAATGCCCAGCGGTCTTTATTGTCGGCTTTAAAAAACCGCCGTGCGGAAGAAGAGACTTGATACAATCTCGCTAATGGAGAAATCCCCGCCATGCTGCTTATCAGCCACGAGAGAGAGAGAGAGGATGGGCTTGGATTGTATACTTTGCGTAACTAATACCAGTAAGCCCAGGCCACACAAAGTTTCACTGCTTGCTGCTCTGAGGCGGCGACGCTAGAGCAGAGCCAGCCCCCAACGGCCTTCCTGATTCATCCATGCCACCACGGCGTCACGGGTTTGACTTGTCTTCCCAATTGATGGATGGATGTGTGCGTGTGTATACGTGGTGGTATGTGTGGCTGATTTGGGTGTAGGATGGCAAGATGGCAAGATGGCAAGATGGCAAGATGGCAAGATGGCAAGATGGCAAGATGCCTCATGTTTTCGGAATGAGTAGCTATCGCCGGGCAACCTCGTACATTGTGATGCTGGGCGCTCTCTTATTCATCTACAGGTTTGCCCTGCTGGCTCGGCTACCAGTGGATGGGTAGGTATATAATTGAGAATATTATTCTGAATATTTCTTTTATTCCTAATAGCTATGCCTAACTACCTACCTACCTAGGTAACTAGCTACCTATGGCTGTTTCAGCAAACTGCAACCGCACAGTGCCAGACCTCATGGGAGCACTGAATTCGCAGTTGACGGGCTATTTACCTACCTACCTAGGTATCGACCACATGGGCAAGCGTTATGTGCAAAAATCTCTTCTCGACCAGCTTGTACTTCTCTTACTAAACCACCCTCCCCTCCCGCTCGGCGACATATACTCATTTTTTGCAGCGCATTCCGCGCGCCTCAAAAACAGGGGTGGTGGGCTCGGTATGACGCACAATAGCAAATCAAACAAACTCCTTTGCCATCTGTCAGGCTGCACTGTCAGATGCAGTCTGCAAGCATGTCGTGTATTGCCTCACGAGTATCCTTTCGAGCGAGGTTTCTGCAAACCTTCCTCATCGATCCCCTTGGTCAGAGGGGGGTAGAATAATTAAGAAAGAGCCCATTTGTGATTTTCATGCCCGCGGCTCCACATGTTCTGGATATCCGTTCAACATCGGTTGTGGGGAGCAAAGACAAAGACGAGAAAAAATTGCTGCCGAATTTCTCGACAAAGTCTCAACCAGACTCTGGCAAAATGCGCGAGTAACACACCTTGACACCCAAACGAGCCAAGTCACCCTTCGACGAGACAGCCTCGCTCAGCATGGCTCCTCCGATGATGATTTTCACCACCGTCACACACCCAAAGGAGAGAGCAAGCCTTGGCCACTCTATTGATTAGTTACGAGGAGAGGGCCCTATGCAAGCCACCCTTCTCTTCCCGTACATAGTCATGCCGAGCACCCGCATCAAAACAGTTGTTAGAGGCGAAATGGGGGTTGAAAAATGCCACCGCTTTTAACCCTCTAAATTTCTTCCCCGCTGGTCCGTGGTCAACATGCACCTGAGCGGAGGAAGAGGAAAGGAAGAAGGAGGCACCTGGCACCTCATCTGCATTTGGCGGAAGGCTGCAAGTTGCAGCCTGCAACAGACAGTCTGTCTGGCGCTGTAATAAGCCTGTGGTACCCGGGACAAGACAGGAGGGACAGGCAAGCAGCCACAGTAAATACGTACCTACTACCTAGGTAGGAACAAAAATACTTGTGCAAAGACAGAGAGGAGGGGCACGATCCACCATGGCTGCTGCGCTTCTTACAGTATTACCTCATGCAGAAAACCTATCTTGCTTGTTGATATTTATTCCTTAAAAATGCTTTCAAACCACCAGTGTCCGGAGCAATAGCTTTCCCGTCTGTGTTGTGTCTCATTGGTGCCTCAGTGTGCGAGCCATATCCGGCCAGCCATGTCTCCAGCGGATGGATAGGTAACTATTTAGGTACCTACCTACTTACCTACCTACCTAGTAGGTAGGTACCTACCTAGGTTAGTACTCAGGTAAATAGTGGCCCGTAGCGTGCCGAACTGCGCTGTTAAGACTTCCCCGCCCCGAAGACGCCCCAGAGGGATACTCAGTACCTTCTGCAGGCTTTTACCTGCCGTGTTCATTAGCTGCAGTTTGTGTTGTGGGAGGTCGATAATTGCTGGGGCAGAGAACAACACCTCAGTTCTCTTGGAGATATTGAATACGTAGGACACAGCACACGGAAAAGGCACTAAATAGTACCTAGGTACCTACCTTGGTGAGTAGTACTCCGTAGGGCACAGATAAATGAGAGAGGGGAAACCTCTGCGTACCTACCTAGGTAGGTAGGCCAGTAATACCTACATTGCTTAGGTAGGTAGTTCTAGCCTACCGTACATTGTTAGCCCAGCCCAGAAAAATTTATTACTTCACACACAGCGAAAATTATTAACCTGCCTTGGCTTAAGCTCTCACTCTCACTTCTGCCAGGCACTCCCTCTCTTCTCCCTCTCAAACTCTCGTTAGCCCTGCCGACGGAGCCGTCTCTTCTCTCTTCGTGTCTTGTTCGTTCGCATCTCCCCTCCCTCCTGCAGCATCTGTCTATCCTCTCGCCAATTCGCTCCTCATCTAACATTTTCCGCTCTAGCCTCGTGCGAGAAATCCTGCCTAGCCCTTGGGCCTGCGCCTCGACAATCAAACTTGCCTTTCGATTCGAACGAGCCGACCCCCCGACGAGGAAGCGCAGCTGGCCCTTTTTTGACCACAACTTTTTTCCCCTGCTACCCGCATGCCCCAGAAGAGCAAAAAATTAAACAACAAAAAAATATCAACGCCGCCGAGATCTAGTTGCTTTCCAGTCTCTACCCTCATCGGTTGTTTCTTTTTCTTTTTTTTTTTACAAGTTCTTCCGCTCTACGTTTTCATCCAGGGCCTGTCGCCTTTGTCTCGCCAGAGACCACAGACGACGGACTCGCATCTGTTTGTTGTTCGGTTTGGTTGCACCGGCCTTCTTGCCTGACCCGCGACCAACGCTGCCGTCCCTTATTTTTCCGTTTGCCGCGCGACCACAACTTTCCGCCCGTCTTTGCCTCTAACTTCTTCGCCCGCTTCAATCGACTCTTGCTCCTTTGGAACAGCCCCTTCCCCTTCGTCCTTTCGGCGCCCCCGCGACAGAGCCGAGGCCCTACAGCCCTTCCTGTCCTGGTCGACGATCGAGAGCCGGATACCCTCAGGGTTCTGCTGACTCGGGAGATCATTGAATCCCTTCATCTTGGTCGGTGACGACTCGTGACAAACTTCAGCTTGACACATTCCCTACGTTCATCACGTAGGCTCTTCCAAGCTTGTCCGATTTTCTTTCTCCGCCGCGACGATTTCAGCTCCAGCTCCGCTGCCTGCTCATCCGCTGCATTGCTTTTCTCATCATGGCTACCGCTTCGGCCTTCTCTTACGCACAGGCGGCAAAGGGTCAAAATTCCACTCCCGAATCTCCGCAGTCTACCTCCCAGGCCACGGACTCGCTCTCCACGATTCCTGCGTTCGCTACCACGCCGCTAGATGACGCCTCCGTGGCAGACTCTGGCAAGCAGGACAGCATCGCCACCTCTGCCGACAAGCATGAAGCTGCCAGCACAGTCGGTTCCGAGAGCGATATATCCGGGTCTGTCATTTCCAAACGCACAGATTATCGCAAAGAGGAGGAACTGAGCCGATTAGAGCGCCCCTGGCGTAGAACCGACAGGGAAGGCCAGCCTTCGACTCAATCCCATGACGACGCCGACTCAAAACGCCGAAAGGGCAAGAAGAAAGGTGCTGACAAGCCCGCTGAGGAGGAGGAGCCCAAAATCGAACTCACTGAAGCTCCCGTTCCCTCTGTCAACATCTGGCAGCAGCGAAGAGAGGCTGCCGCAGCCGCCAAAGTCGTCAAGCCAGATGATGCCAATAGCGCCACCGCCTCGGAGGACGTCAAGCCTCCCTCCAAGGTCACCGACTTTGCCGGTGCCGTCAATGGGCACAAGAGCACCCGCAAGGTCGATGCTCCCCGCCCAGAGCGTGCTAGCCGCGGCGTCAGGGTAGCCGACAGAGAGGCAAGAGATGGTAAAGGCGAGCTACCCCCTCCTGTTGAGGATGCCATGTTGTGGCCTACCCCCGAGACTGCTGTCCAGGAAGACAAGGATAGTAAGAAGAAGAATGATGCCAAACCTGAGCCCAAGGAGCCTCAGGAGGACGTTGGCAAGCCTCGCTCCAAGGAGAAGTGGGTTACCTACGATTATGTTCCCACCGTCAACTTTGAGACGCAGTTGCCGCAGATGCGCAACACCAAACCGCGCGGTGGCGCCCGCAATATCAACGGCAGCCGCCCCAACGCCACAGGCCAGGCTGGCGACAAAACAGCATCTGCTATCCCTGCCGCTAAGACCAACGACAGACGACAGAGCACAGCGAACGGCGCCCCTCGCACCGGCTCACAGCCCCCGGGTAAAAGAGCCTCCGTTGACGTTGCCACTTTACGTGAGCAGCGCAAGGTTTCTGGCAGCGCTGCCAGTGAAAAGGCCAAGGATGCCACTCCTGCCTCTGCTGTACGTCGGGTCCATCACCTGACTCTCATCTCGACTAACAAGTTTCAGCAGGAGCAGACGCAACCACCCCGCGAACGTACTGATGGCCGTGCCGATAGAGGCCGCGGTGGATACAGAGGACGTGGTGGCCACCAGACCAACTCGCACTCCCAGCACCAGCATGTTACTTCGTTTAATGGCAACGGGCCTGCCGGCGGCCGCCCGCAGGGTCCTTATAGCCCACCTCCTCGTGGTGGTCACGGTCAGATGTTCATACCTCCCTCGCAAAGAGGACGTGGTGGCCGCAGTAACGCCGCCAACTTTCACCGTATGTCGTTACCCAACGGCCGCCTTCCTGCTGTCCAGACTCAGTTTGCCTCATATGAGTACTCGATGGCTCCTATGAGCGCCATACCCTTCCAGCCTCAGCCCTATTGGGACAACATGATGGTTCCCGTTCTCAAGAACCAAATCGAGTACTACTTTTCCATTGAGAACCTGTGCAAGGACATGTATCTCCGCCAAAGAATGGACTCTCAAGGATTTGTACCATTGCACTTCATCGCCGCCTTCAAGCGCGTTCGCGAGTTATCAGCTGACATCGGCATGCTTCGCGTCGTTTGCGAGATGTCCTTGGATGTTGACTTGGTTGTTGGAGAGGACGAAATTGAGCGTGTACGTAGAAGGGACGGCTGGGAAAGCTTCGTTCTGCCTCTCGAGGATCGTGACGACTTGGCTAGAAATCACGGCCCCGTGAAGCTTTCCTTCAAAAACCGTGCCCCCTACACGATGCCGCCTCAATTCAACGGCATGCAAGTACCTTATGGCGTTCCTTCTCCATCTGCATTTATACCGCAGGAGCAATTTCAGCAGTTCGATCACCATGCTATGAATGGTGTCAATGGTGTCAACGGACACAGTCAGAAGGGTTCGCAGCTCTCTGCCGCCGTCCCGGACTTTGCACCATCAGGGGCTGTTCAGAACCTTGCGGCCAAGGCGAATGGTACCGTCAACGGCATCTACGAGAAGCAAAATGGTATCCACGCTGGGGCTGAGGCGTAAGAGCGATCATCTGCCACTTATCGCCAACAGACGCCCTGCAATATAAAGCCGAACAGATGGTACGGCAGAGCAAGCATGCAGAGCAACTTGCGATATATCAGCAGCTGCTCTTGAACAAGATTTCATTTGTATCTTGTTGGCATGATGCTTAAAGCGAACGAGGCTTGTGAGTTTCGGATTAGACGGCATGTAGTTATTCAGAGCCTCGTGCTCCGAATCAGGACATGCTTTGACCCAGGGATTTGGGTACCAAAAGTTGAAAAGGCAAAGGGTCACGGCGTTTGCACCAGGCTTGTTTCGAAAACCGAGTCACTGGATTGATTAAATGAGCTGTCGAGTCCGAGCAAGGACGGTATCGTTGAAATTCCGACACCTTCCCTGGTTTTCTTCGGGATTTTTGTTACTTTTTCACTTTCACCATTTCACCACTTCGAGCGAGGGACGACGAAACTCGGTACGATTCTTTTAAGGGTATATAATTGTTGTTTTTTTTCTTCACAAACAAGAGCTTCGGCAATTTTCAGACATCAACATCGGAACAGCAGAAGCGTGAATTTATGAGGGAGATTTGACTACCGACCGATTCACCCTGTCGACATATACAGTGTACCCTAACATATTAAAAAAAAAACACAAAAAACAGAGAGCACAGTTGTTTGAGACGCAAGGCGTACATGTTACCAAGTGCATTGAGCTCAAGATGGACTTGTTTTTCCTGGGTGTTGGCGCGATCTGCGTCTATATACTTAGGATGAGCTGCTTTTTCTTTTTTCACTGTCAGCTGTCACATCTTTTGGCACCACTTTATCGCATTTGAAACCCACAAGCATCTGTCTCGCCAATTCATCATTAGATGCATGTTGGTCCTTTTTGGCTTTTTTTTTTTGCTGTGTTATCGGAAGAAGAATTACCAAAGTTGCGGGATGAGACGCCCTCTCGCTGGCACAACGATACTCGGGCATCAAATTTACCAAGAAGTTGCCTTAAAACATTCTCTTCTTTGATTTGGATGTGGCCTACTCTTGAATTGTTTTCTTTGCGTTTCACAATTGATTATTTTTTTATCTTGAGTCATCTGGACTTGGTTCATGGGTCACAAGAAGGGGAGAAAGCGATGTTGGATTGTACGATATAGGAAGTAACCTCAATAAACGCCCAATCATTGAGAAGGGGAGTACATAATTAGCTGTGAAAGTTCAATACTCGGCAGTTCCATGGCCGGGCAGCGTACATGGGGCGTTGGGGATATTCGAGCCTGTACGCAAAAGTAACATGTGAGGAGTAGTCGTTTGTTTGCTCTCGGCATGTTGGAAGGGTTTTGACGGACGATGACGAGATAGTCTTCTTCGTCGCGACGCCCTTCGACATAGCGCGCGGCCTTCAGAGTAGCGCCGAGAGAGACAACAGACACGAAGGGTGACAAGCATGGGAGCATGGCAGGGGAGAAGACGAGGCGAGCATGTTTCCGTCACAGTCTCTAGCTTTGGACTATACGTCTTCGCGGGCAGACCCCTCGAGCAAGGTTACTGCTGTTGGTGGAGGCCATTTCATAGCTGTGTCATGCCACCATGTTTGCACCAATTCATTGACAGCAGGATTCCAAGATGTAACACATCAAGCAGAGTACATAACTGAAAAGGCTCATGTCCGAAGATTGGTCCACGCAACATTCAACAGACTTAATGTGACGTTGCGGCCGCGTAAATCATTCGATATTGTCGCAGAAAGTGTTTCCCTGGTACTGGCCTCAGGCTTGAAATCGTAGATTATAGGGTCAGGGGCAAACTTGTACAATGATGCCTATGAGTCGGTGCGAGTGCCTGTCACGAACGCAAGATCGACTCTTTTGCCCATCGGTTGGCCATGTCTCGTCAGCAAGGCACACGACATCGGCGGCAGCGACCTGCGCTGCATCTAACCATGAGGGATAAGGAACCCATATATGCGCGAAAGAAAATCTTCGAATAGGAATGCCTGGATCAAGATCTCGAGACCAGTACCTATAGCAAGCAACTCGAAATGTGCCGCGGCCGCCCAAAAGCTCGTGTTTTCAATCGTCAAGTCCTCTCTTACTCGTCCGCTGTTAATATGTATCCAATATACGTAACGTGTGCAGACTTGGAGTTTGCTCGGACTGCCAAACACAGATTGGGAAACACCTTGCCGGCCAGGCAACAACTGGTAATGGATTCCACCGAGCCCACTGATGCTGCGGCATTGATTACAGAAGGGGGAGAGACTAGAAATAATAATCGGAATAGTGCAAAAACTTGAAATCTCATTTCCGAAAGATGGAAATCTGCAAACCATTCAGTCTGCCGGGGTACTGCTTGGCTTGAGACCTTCCTGGTATCTGAGCGGAAGAATGGCGCCTCGAAGCCCGTCACCTCAAGTCCCTTTGCCATGAGTAATGAAGCGATTTAGCGGCTCTCGGCCGCGATGGACAGAGTCACACTGTGCACAGCCCAAACAGTCGTGTTTGTCCAGCGCGGAGCCTGGCAGGTCCTTTGGCGCGCGGCACAAAAAGGGTAGGCCACAGGCGCCGGGTTTCCTTGATACCAGAACTGAGCTGAATCAATACGCCCTACGCGAGCGAAGAGAGAAGAATAGGGCGCATGCTACTTGAGTGAGTCAACGTCTACGGATAGGGGTCATGGTATAAATGAATTCATATATACAGCTAAATCATCTGACCGTATAGCTTCATAATATCAATAGCTCCATTATCAATCAATCAAGGTTGGAACTCTTTATAGCGCACTGTGCCTACTCGCGTCATCGCCATCTCCTTGGTGCATCTACGGCGCAAGTTGGCAGTTGCGGTCAAAGAACGACCATTGCCAGCCAGTGTATGCGCCGCCAATATTGAGCGAGGTGATGGGCGTGTCAAACAGCCAGCAGTTGTGTTCGTTGCCGTCCAGCGAGCCGGCCTCGAACGTCTGGCAGCCGCTGTTGGCCTTGCACGCCTGCTGGCAGTCGCCGAGCGTCTGGAGGCGCAGGCTGTCAATGGGCTTGGTGATGAAGCTGCCCTGGAGGCCGCAGCGCGAGGTGACGTCGCAGTCGCGGTCATAAAAGGTCCAGCTGAAGCCGTCGTGCGCGGAGCCAATCTCCATGTCGGAGAGGCTGTGCGGGAAGAGCCAGCAGTTGTTGCCGTTGCCATCGACGGTGCCAGCCTCAAACGACTTGCACAGGCTGCCGCGCGCGCGGCACGCCGACGCGCAGTCGTCGATGCTGTCAGCCTTGGTGGCGTGGCTAGGCGGCGTCACGAAGCTGCCCGCCACGCCGCACCGCGTGCTCGTCGAAGTCGTTGTGTTGGTGGCGGTGCTGGTGTTGGAGTAAATAGACGTGCTGTTGAGGAGCGAGCCGCTTGTCGGCAGGACGGCAGGCGTTGTCGTGGTTGACTGGTTCCGGTAACCGGTGTCGTTTGCGGAGCTGGATACGAGGCCGCTCGTCGGCAGCGGGACGCTGTAGTCGGTCGCATTTGGCCGGGAGAAGGTGATGCCGGCAGAAGGTGACGATAGCCCAGACGTGATGGCGGTGGCGGTGGCGTTGGGCGTGATGCTCAAGGGCGTGGACCGGATAGGACTGTCGCTGCTGCTCGGATTGGCGTTGCTGCTCGAGTTCCCGCTGCTGCTTGGGTTGGTGCTGCTGCTCGGGTTGGCGCTGCTGCTCGAGTTGGCGCTGCTGCTGCCGCCCGCAAGGCTCGTGAACTTGGCGACCGAGTTGACGTCAGTGGTTGGGACCAAGCTGGTGGTGGTGGTGGTGGTGGTGTTTGTCGTCGAGGCGATCAAGTCGGTAGACTGGGAGCTGCTAGTCGGGTCCTCGGTAGTAGTCGTGGTAGTGTCGTTGGTGGTGGTTATCAACGAGGTTGTCAACGTGGTGAGGGATGTCGTCGTGCTCGTCGTCGTCGTGGAAGAGGAGGAGGAAGTTGTGGTCGTGGATGAGGTTGTGGTCGTGGACGAGGTTGTGGTTGTGGAAGAGGTTGTCGTCGTGTTGGTAAAGTTTTTCCAGTTCGGGGACACAATCTCGCCCTGTTCCTGTCTGGGCGCCCAAGCATTGTGGTGGCCGTAGGCAGCACAGAGCACCACACAATGGGCCGCCGCCAACAGAAGCCCCTTGGTCTGCATCTTCAACTGCCTTCTTTACAGATACAATGGAGTTGTATAGGAAGAAGAAGAAGAAGAAGAAGAAGAAGCAGGCTCGGGAAGGAGGGGAAGGAGTGGAAACCGAATCTACAATCTGGGAGGAGGGCAGTATGTAGATAGAAAAAGGACGGGGCTTATGGACCATGGCACGGGCCCAGGAAGTTTTCTCGACATGTTATTAGCCATGAGTCCATGAGAGAGACCCGCCGACCAGCAAAGTTGATCTTGTTCCGGAAGAGCCAGTCTCCTGTCTCCTCCGCACCGCGCGTCATGCAGCGAACGGTCGATCCTCCAGGCCAAGAACAGTTTGCTGGGCCGTACTCCGTACGTATGGCTTCGTACGATAGAATGTAGCGGGAAAAGTGGAAACAATAAGCCACTCGGTTGGACCGACTTGTTGCCAATTGCCTTGGAGACAAGACGTCCTGGGCGGAGGTTAGCGGGACTAGGGCAATTTAGACTCTGGGCTTGCAGAGCCTCAGCTCCGGTGAGCGTTCCGCAAGTTCTTTTGCTGCTGCAAATTTTTTTTTTATTCACTCCCTTATTAGGGCCCGCTTCTTGTCTCGCTTTGACACATCGATGCATTGAGACACTGGCGACGGCAAGAACTTGTTTATGAAGAACGGTATCAAGACAAATGGTAGAATGGATATCATAACGGTAACCATCCCGACCAAGCTAATAACTCCGCTGGCCATTCTCTAGCCTGCTGACAGGTACTGGTAGAACGTCTGTACGGACGCCACACGCCATGTGTTCCGAGGGTCATCATCATATGGTGCCGAGGCAGACAGAGTTTAGGTCAAAGCGCCCCCGCACTTTTCCCCCACAAAGAGCCTCGACCCTCCTCTTCCCCGCCCCCAGGCCTAACCCCGCAAAGCACGCCCATCAAATCAATTGCAGAGAAAAAGTAATGTGGTTTTTACGAGAGTCGATAAATGATAATAATAATGATGATGATATTAACAATGAAAAATTCAGTTTCAAAAGCCTTTCCCATTCAACCAATTTGACCAAGGATTGTTCGTCGGATCAATGTCCGTTCCAGACTTATTCCATATGTACATTAGTCAGTCCCCACCCTCACAGCCTGCCTCTGTACTTGAATTATTACTTCGTATCCTGAGGCCCGCTCAACCGCGATGCGAGTAATAGCGGATGACAATATTGAACCAATGAACCAACTGGCCCCGAAGAAAAGCCCTGCTGCCTAGCCACTTGGCTCGAGACTTTTCAGTGTGCATCGGCGTGGACGGCTTTAGGCTTCGGAGAGGTTACCAAGTACCATGCTCTGCCTCACATTACAGTACAGAAATCAGGTTCTGCTCTCATTTTCTTCCATGTAGATTTGTTGATTCTTTGGATTTTAGGCCCACATTACTATGCTGTTACCCCAGTACGCCATGTAGGGAGGGTATCTGTGGTGAAAACTGCCTGTCGACTTTTGTGCTAGTCTTTGGCGTGCAAGTTTCGCTACACTACGACATAATCAATTTTTTTATCACCAAGTGGTAAATCATATCGTACAACTGAAAACTCCGTTTCCGGGTCCCCCCCCCCCCCCCCCCCTCTCCATCTTCTTTTTTGGTCCAGCAGCTACTTCGGCGCCACATGGCACAATAGCGTGGCCATGAGTATAGCCGATTCAGCTTCCCCGCTGCGGCATCCCAAGTCGCGCCAAGGTAAGAACGGTGTGACAGACAATTCAATTATTTCCCTCACATACACAGAAATACACATCAATGGCCGGAATGAACGAGAGAAATTTCGATCAAAATGGGACTCCACGATGTTCGTCATCTTTCTACCCCGTGCTGATTGTCTCTGGCCTGGGGACAGAGGCGTTGAGAACTGGGGCGAATACCCTTAGACTTAAATTTTGGCCTCGACTTCTACTTATTAGGTTTCAAGTCCATTCTCAGCTCTCCCGGTGGAGATTGTTAGCCTCCTCTTCGTGAGTACAAGCGTCAAATCAATACCAGCACCACGCATCCCTGGAAAGCAGTCCTCAGAATGCGCTGGATGTAACAGGATGGTGCCGCGCCAAGCGACGCCGTCACCTGAAATCATGAGAACGAGAATGATTCCGCTTTTTGTTTACAGGTGATGCTGTAATGCCTGTACAATGGCTCCTGCTCGGCGACAGAAAGCCCAGCGTGTTTGCAAATTATGTGTCAAGCCCGCCCTTTGACTCGATGACCTCTCGCAATCCTAGCTGCGTTGGTTTGGACTTGGTTTTCGAACTCGAGTCATCAAGAGTGACCAGAATCTGGGTGAACTGATTGTGAAGTATCTGGCTCGGCGCAATTTAAGCGTCGACGCCATCTTTCAAGATCGGACAGAAATGATCAGAAATTTCGACAACGTTGCCGGAAGAGTGCTCTTTTTGCTCTATGATGAGAATGGCTTTGATTCTTGAATTACAGTCGTCGCAAAAGAGCACGATACCTTCCCGGTCGGCCATCTTTGGCCACACTGTAGCCGGCGTTGTCTTGTTTCCGCAGCTAATCTCCCATAAAAGACCGGATCCAGCAATCTCAGTTTCGGTTCTACACCCGACCCGTATTCAAGGGCAAGAGTTGCCCAAGGTATTCAGAGTCAACTTGATTTCAACTTGGGTAACTCAAGTTGAAGTCCATTAACTGAGGCTTACTATAGACGAGTCTATACACGGCATTGCAGCTCCAAACAACGGATCTCATGTCTTGGCTGGAACTTGAGTAATGTACATATGTTGCCGGGTCAATCGGCAGGCATCACTTATCCGTCAGATAACGATCTAAAAATCGAGAATTATGGCGTTCCTCTTCCGTCAAAATTTGACAAACCTGTACCCTCCTGATTCTCAATTAAGAATTCTTGCAGCTTAGTGCCCATGCACAGAAATAGTCGGTCAACTATTCAGAATGATTATGTCCAGAAATCCTATTCCCTGTTCTTTTTTTTGTTTTGAAAGAAAAGAGGACAGTTGACGGAGGATTGGAGGATCAATCTTGGGGCGCACAAGCAAAGCTCGGTTTGGCGTGCCCGGACAAACAATGCATAATCATCGCCAATCCGCCATGGCTCTTCTCATACGGTTATACAGAGCTTGGCTGTGGTGCATCAGGAGTCACACTATACGAAATACGCCCCGCGGGCAAGAAGAAGAGTGCCACGACCGGTCCGCCCCGCGCCTCAGGGTAGTGATGCGTGCCCGGACCGGGGGACGTCCAGCCAGCGCCCTGCCACCCGTTCATACCCTTGAGCTGGGCACCTTTGGCCATTGGTATAACGCAGTTGATCTCGCCGTACGGGTGCAGGTGGTACTGGCCGCGCAGGACCTCTTCGTTGCGCGCGCGCGGGTTCATGTAGACGGTAGTAATGCTGCAGAAGCGCGTGGCCTCGGTAGGCGAGCTGATGCGCGTGCGGCGGTAGTGTGCGCCCTGCACCTCATCGATGGCGACCCAACCTTCGTCATTTTCGAGGCCTTTACGTATTAGGCGGGCAAAGTCGTCATAAAACTCGTTACCGGGGCCGTATTCGTGGTTGAGGCGCTCCTCGAGATCGCGGCCTGGAGTTCTGTGTAGATCCTGGGTCAGCGGACGATGGAGGCCTGGTGGGGGGATGCACACGCTCACAGATTCTCGATTTCGGACAGGAAATCTGCTACACGCTGAATGAGTTTTTGGCAGTTTGGATGCGTACTTGAGGACATTTTTATAGAGTCAGGTATTGATGTAGGTGGCGAAACGTGAGGGGTAAGCTAGGGTTCTTCTACTATGCAATAGGATGTAGGTAGGCAATGCTGCTGGAATCATTGACACATTAAAAACGACATTCCAGCAAGCCACTGTTATATGCAATGTATATTATATTCAATCAGTAAAATCACTCGTTTGTCCACATTAAATCTTTTGCATATTGGATTTGATTAGCCATTTAGGCCGCCATCACGAAGCCAGCAATTGCGGCAAGACCGATGACATTGGCCGTCGCAGCAGGGGCAGCAGCGGTGGACGGCGAACTAGTTAGCGAACTGGCCGTCCTGGAGCCGGAAGCAGAGCCAGTTGTGACAGTGCCAGTTGTGACAGTGCCAGTGCCGGTGCCAGTGCCGGTCGAAGTTGTTGAATTGTGGGTGGTGACCCCAGAGCTGCCTGAGTGATGCGAGCTAGACGAGAAAGTCGAGCCCTCAGTGCTTGACGGCAAGGAAGTGGGCGTGAGAGATGATTCCGAGGTAGGAGGCCTAAATTTTGTTGGCATAACGTGTTTTTTTTTTTTTTTTGAAATAGAACAAAACTCACATGGGGTGCGTAGTGTGTGTCGAATCGCTGGTGAGGATCGGGATGGTAATTTTGTCCGAGCCGCTGGTGGTCGGAAGCTCTGTGAAGGAGACAATTGGCTCGATGATCGAAAGACTTGCAGTAGGCGTCGTCTCGCCTCCAGTCTGAACAGGATTGCTGTTCTGCGGGGGCCGCTCGCTGTTCAAAACTGTGAGCTGAGCTGAACTGAGTCTACATTGCATGGTGCCACGAGTGCCTACCGAGGGGCGACGGCGCTGACCGCAGCGGCCAGTGAGAGGAGGGTGAACTTCATGATCAGAGACAATATGGGAATCCCTATTTGTGACTTTGAAACTTTATGAATGACACCAGGAATTGGAAAGGATGAAAAAGATGGTGATATCAAAGAGAAGCTGGCAAGGTGGGTTACGCGGCACTCTGATCGAGACCGTGACGATCGTTGCGCTCCTGCCCGATTCGGAAGCCCCGCTCAGATGATGACCAGCACGAAACAGTGGCACAGTGCCCATTGGGTGGACTTTGCAGGGCGGGGGCGCTGGGAAGAATATGCTCACACTGTATTGGGCACTGTGGTGGGTTATCCTGAATACGAGATGCGCAAATGCAATATTTGCCTGTTAGGTGTCATATGTTGAGTGGTTCGCACTTCAGTGATGCCGCGCGAGACTACCAGTATTTGTCAGGTTCAATGTCGTGCGTACCTAAGGATGAAGGCCCTTGTTGATGTTGAAGCACTGTAGGGTTTTGCCAACCCGCCCCACCCACCGTCTTAAACGGCTGCTAAATACGCTTAAGACGTCGCACGTAGTCGGACAACGTGGTCAAGTTCACACTAAAAATACAAACCACTTCAAATATAAGAACAGAGCATTGATTCCCCGGCCCGTAAGCTTGTACGCAGCCCCAGGACAATTTCTGTCTAGAGTCTTTGTGACATTGTTCGCTGGCTTCTTCTTGGCCGCATAGCGTAGTTTATGGGTCTCGGAGCGGGACGAGCCTTGCTAGAACCCGCGAATGTTCAATAGAAGATGTCTTTGAAGTTGCCTTCTTTGAAGTTTTAAGAGTGGCATTTCTCGAACACAAAACTCGACAAACATGAGCAGGCGGTTGAGGTGGATGACATGAAATGACATCATTGGCAAAAGTACCTGCTGGGTTGGTATCGAGCGTGGCGCAGTGGGGACTTGGGCGAGGCGTTTCGCCAGGCAATTCATGTCTGACAAGCTTTGAAAGCAATTTGCGCGGCGGGCCATGGAAGAACCGATTGCCGCTTTTCGACCAACTAGCCACCAAAAAAGGGCGAACAGTCGTTTCCACCGCGTGTGCGCGGGTAGTGCCGTGACGTGACGTTTTTGTCCAAGCATCGAGGCTGTGTAGGGTCAGCTCGGATGAAATCTTGGGTTGTTGGGAGAAGGGAGGAATCAAGCAAAACAACATGTGCGTCAGAGCCCGGGGCCGCCGATGGCTGGCGCGATTAACAGGTTAACTACTTGACTGCCTAAGTCTGCGACAAGTTGAACCATGCATTTAGCTGTTGCCTCTGCTACTTATTACAGCGGGTGTTGTCAGTCGAGTCCGAGTACTCTGGTAGAGGTAACAAGTCGGTGGCTGGTGACGTAGTAACTACTTACCAGTAGCATTAAGCTGGCCATGGCCCATATTACAGCGCGTATTACTTAACAGTTTGAGAAACAAAACAAGAAACGAAAGTCGACGCCACTTTAATGAATGGGCCCGTTCAATAAGAGCAGGGAAGGCCATCATTGTACGGTTATTAACTTATTACAGAGCCAAGAGAGCCACCTGCTAGGCTGCTACCATCGTGGCTGCCCCTCCCTCCCTCCCTCCTCAACAACATGCCCCGCCATCTTCCTTCTTCTACCATTTTCCCCTGCCATTTTTAACCGCCCAAGCCAGAAGCTTTGTCCGAAACTTGGACCTGATTTATTCCGAGTCATCAATGTTTCTCTTGCACCCTTGACCCCGAAATTAATACGTGTATGCGCTACCAGTAGCTACCCAAGTATCGTGCCCGGACTGCCCCCTGGTCCGACGCAGCCCACTCCTCCTACCTCGTCATTTGCTAGGCTCAGAGCCACTCTTGTGCAGTTATCTGACGCTTCGCCTCACACTTAACGCCCGACTTCTCCACAAACAACTCGCCTTGTTCATCTTTCATCTCCTCAGTTTGTCGATTACTACAATATTCACCTCATTCATCAAAATCAGTCTACCCAGCTCACGTAACCAGGCAAAGAGCCCTCACTGGCCATGGCCTCCTACGATCCCTATGAGCGACAATATCCTCGCCAATATGTTCGTGAAGAGCGCAGAGAACCTGTCCGCGACAGGTTTCTCGATCCTCGCGACTTCCCCAAGACGCACTCGCGCGATCTAGTAGTTCCTCGCCATGATAGCGACCTTTCTGTGGAAGAAATTCACCGCGACTTTCCACCCCCCTCGGCCAGAGATATACGCCGTGCCCGCTCTGCCGGTCCCTGGGACGATGACTACGGCCGACCCCGCGGCTACGGCGGCCATGACCGCTATGATTCACGACATGACCACGGTCGAGACCACGACTACGACGGCCGTCATCGTCGTGGGCCAAGCAGCAGCAGCTATCAGGATGAAGAGCGCATCAGAAAAGATAAGGCCAAGTCCAAGCAGGAAAAGATTATCGCAGCAGTCGCCGGCGCTGCTTTATTTGTTGGCGGAAAAGAACTATACGATCGCCACGAGGCCAAGGAGGCCGGCAGCGATGTCCATCGCAATCCTCTCTCCTCGGCAGCCCTCGCTGGCTTTGGTGCTCTTGCAGGATACCAGGGCGCCGAGTTCTACAGCAAGCAGCAGGCCAAAAAAGACCAGAAAACCAACCTCCTTCTTCACCGCGGCCGAGATGGCCAACTCAATGACTACTACTCTGATGAAGAGGACGGCAAAGAGAAAAAATCCAACAAAAATTTTCTCGAAAGCGCACTGGCTGCTACCGGTCTAGGTGCCGCGGTAAAGCAATTCACAGGTGGCGGTGACGACAAACACTCCCGCCGCGGCAGCCCCACTGGATCCCGCGCCGGCTCTAAGGAACGTGGTGGTGGAGGTAACAAGATCCAGAAAGCTGCCATGGCCTCTCTGCTCGCAGGCGCCACCGAGGCCTTTCGCGTAGCAAAAGAGCCTGGTGGTTGGAGAGGTGAAAAGGCAAAACGCGTGCTGACGGCCGCTGCCGGTGCAGCTACTGTTGATGCTGCTCAAGGTGGCGACAAGGGTGCTTTTGGTCTCGCCGAGTCTGTTATTGGTGGTCTTGTCGGCAATCGTCTCATCAACGGCTCCAAGAGAGATATCGAGGAGGACGAAAAGACGGGCCGCAGCCGGTCTCGATCCAGGGCTCGCTCCAAGAGCCACGGCGGCGGCGGTGGCGGCGCCGGTCTTGCTGCACTCGCTACGGCGGGCCTTGGCGCCCTTGGTGCCAAGAAGGCTCTTGATCGCTCCCGCTCCCGCAGCCACAGCCGTCGTAGACGGGCGGACTCTTATGACTCCAGAGATGGATCTCCTGATCGTCGCCGGCAGCGCAGCAGAAGCCGCAGCGTTGTCGACCGTGCCCGCAACAGCCTTGCCAAGCTTGGAATTGGCAGTGCTGGTGCTGGTGCTGCAGACGACAACCGACGACGAGACCAGGATGATTTTGACCATGGTGACCGCCACCGATCCCGGCGCTACTCTGATGAATACGACGATAGGCATCGCAGAGATGACAGAGATGACAGGGATTACGCACGAGCACCTAGGGGCAGCCGAGACCGATCCGCCTCGCGATCCCGTCGCCGTGGAGGACGCTCCGACTACGAATCTGACACGGACCTGGGGGACTCGGACGAGGATGAGAGAAGGGCGAAGAAAATGAGAGGTAAGCAATTGATCACTTCGGGTCTTGCTGGTGTTGCCACTATCCACGCTGCGCACGAGGTTTTTGAAAATTTGGAAAAGCGCAAAGCAAGGCAAAAGGCTGTCAAGAGTGGCCAACTATCCAAGGTTGATGCCAGAAAGCTGAAAACCAAGGCCATGATCAAGGATGCCACAGCCGTGGGCATTGCTGCGCTGGGAATCAAGGGTGCTTTCAGCAGTGTCAAGGAGGCCAAAGAGCTGCAGCACGAGTGTAAAAACTTTCAGCTCGAAAAGGCCCGTCGTCACGAGAGGCGAGAAAAGCGCCGTAAACGCCAAGAAATGGGGCCACGGCGTCGGTCTGGCAGTCTTCCTGCGCCACGAAAGCAGAGATTGATTGACTGGGAAGATGACATTCCTCGTTACGACGACGAGTACTACACAAGGCGCCCTGCGGCGCCGCCACTGCGACACCACGCGTTATAAGACGCAATGAAGCAATGGCCATGTGACAGCTTGTGTGACGGCTTGCTTGACTTTCCAACCCAGCACAAATTCTATTGGCTTCAGATTTGTGGCGTTTGCAAGACTTAGCGTTCCACCAAAATGATGTTTGTTTTTCAACTATTCTGAATGAGAACTAATGTGTGATGTGATAGACCATCGTCGATACTAGGTGGAACCGGCCACGACAGACCGACAGAGCGTGCCCGCGGCGCCAAAGCAGGGTGAGCCGCACAGCGCACGATACGAATACAGGGTTTTGCTGCATGAAGATGCCGGTTACCCGAGGAGGATTTACGGAACGTGACGCTGTACGATTAACTTGCCAAGGGATTTTGCTGTGTGGAAACAACTGACTGAATGATTTTATGAGTGCCATAGCTACAGACAGATACCTGAATGGAATTTTGCCATATATGAAGCCCGAGTCTTGCAGCTAATGGTCGTTTGTTGGTATGCGGAAAAGGGTACGTAGATTGAGGCTCAACTCTGACAAGGTGGGACAGTCAGTCAGTGGGTTGGCATGGCTTGCAGCTGTGGTACGAGGATGACATCACCACTTCAATCGATCGAGCCCAACCGTCCGAGACAACCAGCTTCTTTTGACATTACTACCCTTAGCCTGTTCACATTGTACAAGTCGATTTGATCTTATAACAAGTACAAGTCATTTTGATATTGACTAGCCATTATATCCATATTACAATGCCACTGTCGAGGTTGGAGGAAACAAAAACGCTAATGTACAGCAACGCCACACCCTTCCCCCGCCCTCCATCACGACAGGCTGCCGCCCGTCTGCTTCCAGCTCTGCGCCATGGCCAGCATATTTGACAGGTTGCCAGCCTGCTTGTCGTCGGCAGGGAATACATAGTCAACGTACTCCTCGTAGGTGTCGTCGCCCTCGACGCGACGCCTCTTCTTGACGCGGCGGGGCATCTGCGCCTGCACCTTGTCCACGTCCGCCGCGCCGCCGTGGGTACGCTCAAACGACAGCCAGGCATTGAGCAGCGACACGCGCTCCTCCTTGAGGTCCTTGTCGCGCATGCTCTTGTGTGCGCGCGCAAACACCGCTCTGGTCCTCTCCTTGGCTTCTTCGCTGACGGGCTGCTCCTCCTCGTCCTCAGCTCCGCCTTCCTCGCCGCCTTCGGGAATGTTGACCTCGAAATGCGCGTAGCTGATCCAGACCTTGACATGGTCCGTCTTTTCGAGGAGACGCTCATACAGCGCCCGCGCCCTATCGTATTCGCCCTCGCCCTCCTCAAAGTCAATGTACGCCTTCCAGAGCAGCTCCGGCATGTCGAGCTGGTCTTGGCTTACCGCGAGCTCAAAGATGGCGCGCGCACGGTCGATATCCTCGAGCGCGCATTCGAGCTCCGCGAAGCGGATCCACGTCGTGCAGTTGGCCGGGTTGTACTCGACATGCTTCTCGTAGAGCGTGCGGCAGCGCGCAAACTCGTACAGCCGCCGCTCCAGGTCAACGTAGCCGACAAACAGCCGATCCTTGGCGCACATGCCCAGAGCACGGCCCAGCAGCTTGCGCGCTGCTGTCAGTTGGCCCTGCCGGAGCTCGAACTGCGCCGCCAGCAGCCAAATCTTGGCAAAAGTAAACTTCTTGTGCGGGATCAGGCCCAAGCACGTCGTGTAAATCTGGCGCGCACGCTCTGCATCCTGGCCCTCCATCTCCTCCCAGATGGCGTAAAAGATCCAGAGATAAATGTATCGCCGCCAGTGGCGCTTCTCCTGCGTCGGCGGTACCTGGGCAACTGCGCGCTCATACACGTCGCGAACGCGGTCGGCGTCGCGGGATGTTTCTTCCAAAGCGGCAAAATCAAACCAGGCATCGTAGTTTTTAGGATTCTCGCGTACCAGGTTCTCGTAGTACACGCGCCGCTTGCTCAGCACCACGTCCTCAACGCCGTCCTGGTCACCAAACTGCTTTTCAAAGGTAGTGTAGCTTTTATGCAGCGCCGCCGACTTGGAGCGCGGCAGCCGGTCTAGAGCGTACTTGTATATGGCTCGGGCGCGTTCGTATTCCTTGAGCTTAGATTCGAAGCGGGCATAGGCAATAAAAAGCTTCTCATCGACATGTTCGTCGCCTAGCATCTCAACCGCATTACCGAAGACGTCTCGCACGAGGTCGCTCGTACCGAATTCCTCCTCAAACTTGGCCCACTTGATCCAGTTGCGCGGCTCCGGGTGAATCTGCGTGAACATGGCAAAGATTTCGCGCGCCCGCTCCAGCTCGCCATATCGCTTTTCGAGCTTGATATACGCGCCCCAGGCCAGCTCGTCGGGTTGCCACTGCATCCAGCGGTCAAACACCTGACGTGTGCCGGGAATGTTGCCCAGCATCTCCTCCATGTACACGTACTTGTACCATAGCTTGTCGACGCGGGGCAGGCGGCTGACAGCGCGGTCAAGCAGGTTCCGGGCGTGATTGATGTTGCGCGTCTTCATCTCGGACTCGATGTAGCGCACCCACAGCTGCACCGAGTTTGGATGCACGTCGAGGGCGCGCTCAAAGACGGAACGCGCGCGTGCAAACTCCTTCTGCTCCAGCTCCCACGCCGCATACTGCGTCCAGTTGCGCAAGCTGATGCGGTTGCGCCGCACATAGTCCTCGAACTCCTTGCGCTTGCGGCCCTGGTACTCATGCAGCTCCTCAAGGTCCGAGAAGCGCTGCTGCGGCGCCTGGATCCCGCCCTCTTGTCGGTCCACAGCCTCGCGCAGCAGCTGCTCAGCCGAAATCTGCACGGGCGCAGCGGCCTTGTTCTTGACCCGAGGGGGCCCGCGTGTCGACTCCATGAGTAGCTCGTCGGGCGTGCGTGGTCGAATTTAAACCGTTGTCGATGAAGGGACGCTGAGATGGTGTAACAGGCGTGGGTGAAATCTGGTTGCTGGTTGCGATAAGCTTTATCGTGCACGGACCACTCAGGCAGGCAGCAGCAGCGGCTGGCTGGTAGCCAAAATATTTAGTTGCCCTCCAGCGTCAGCTTTAACCTTTCATCGCGACGCGCATTATCAGCGGCAAAATAATTCGACAGACGCAGTCATGTCTACGGTAGCAGACGAACTGCTCAACGATTTTGGCAGCTCAGGCGACGAGGCTGAGGAGGTGGAAAATGGCCTCCAAACTACAACCGCGGACGCCATGGATGTGGATGCTGGAGAGGATCAAGCAGAGGAGGACAGTGAAGAGGCATCCAAGGCCAGAATTGAAAAGATGCAGTTCGGCGCTGTGAAAGATGTGCGCAGCGTCGCCAGCTTAATGGCGACTCTGGAACCAGTCCTAGAGGTAATCCTACCCACGATGCTTACACAGTCACTTCACTAACTGAACTGCTTTGTTCCATTAGAAAATTAAGCAATACCAATCGCAACCCGCCACGCAAGCGGGCATCGGCAACATTGAGGACCACCCCGAATACCATCTCTTGACGCAGTCAAATAGCCTGTCTACGCAGATTGATGGCGAGGTGGCGCTTGTGCACAAGTTCATCCGCGACCACTACTCGACGCGCTTCCCCGAACTCGAACGACTCGTTACAACACCGCTGGAATATGCCAAGGTTGTTTCCATCATGGGCAATTGCCCTATGGACTCGGAGAGTATCAAAGCGCTACAGACGTCGACGGATAACCCGCTGGGCATGGGCCTCAAGGCAGTCCTGGATGGACCGTCTCTCATGATTGTCACTGTTGAAGCCACGACATCAAAGGGGGAGGAAATGACACCGGAGGGGCTTGCGCGAGTGCGCCAGGCGTGTGATATGATGATTGCGCTCCATGCAGCCAAGACAAGCTTGACGGAATACGTACAGTCGCGCATGAACATCTTCGCGCCGAATCTGACAGCGGTCATCGGGTCGCTTACAGCGGCGCAACTCCTCAACGCTGCAGGTGGACTGACGGGTCTATCCAAGACGCCAGCATGCAACTTACCATCGTGGGGGTCCAAGAAGCGCCAAGCCGGTCTGGCCACCAACATTGGCGTGCGCCAACAAGGGTTTCTCTACAACTCGGAGATCATCCGTGGTATCCCCAACGATCTGAAGAAGCAGGCCATGCGCATTGTCGCGGCGAAGCTTGTTTTGGCTGCGCGTGTCGATCGCATCCACTCGAGCCCTGACGGATCCACAGGCGACAACCTCAAGTCGCAGTGTTTAGAGCGGCTGGAGAAGCTCACGGAGCCACCGCCCAATAAAGGAGGGCGCGCTCTACCCGTTCCCGACGACAAGCCCTCGCGCAAGCGCGGTGGGCGGCGGGCGCGCAAGGCCAAGGAGGCGCTTGCCATGACGGAGCTGCGGCAGGCGCAGAACCGCATGGCGTTTGGCAAGGAGGAGCGCGAGGTGGGATACGGCACGGGCTCGGGCACCGTCGGCCTAGGCATGATCGGGCAGGCCAACGATGGGCGAATCCGCGGAATGCAGGTCGACCAGCGGACGCGGGCGAAGCTAAGCGCCAAGAACAAAGGCTGGGGCGCAACAAGCACTGTCGGCGGGGGCGCGGCGTCGTCCATCAGCGGCTTC
Source organism: Beauveria scarabaeidicola (assembly GCA_037289395.1). Taxonomy (NCBI): domain Eukaryota; kingdom Fungi; phylum Ascomycota; class Sordariomycetes; order Hypocreales; family Cordycipitaceae; genus Beauveria; species Beauveria scarabaeidicola. The sequence continues at coordinate 24,185 of JAEIJG010000046.1, read as the reverse complement.
GGACAGCCCAATGGCATGGACCTGCGCGGCAAGGGCCTTCGGACGTCGGGCGTGGGCAGCACTGTTGGTGGCGGCGGCGGCGGCGCAGGCACGGCATCGTCGCTGGCGTTTACGCCGGTGCAGGGTCTGGAACTGGTGGACCCGAAGAAGCAGGCGGAGCTGAGCAAGAAGCGCAAAGCCGAGGAGGATCGCTGGTTCCAGGGTGGCACGTTTACGCAGCTGAGCGGCGCCGGCTCGGGATGGTCAAACGGATTCAAGATTCCGGACCTGCCAGCGTCCAAGAGGCAAAATACAGGTGCCGGCAGCATGGCGCCGCCACCGAAGAAGTAATCAGCCGATCCTTTTGTAATTGACTACGAGAAGGTGATGTATGTGGCGGTAGAAAGATGTGCAGTTTGATATTTCTAGGGAGAATCTGGCGAATGGCGTTGCAAGGAAATGGGCCGTCGTGTCATGACTATATCATGATGCACTGGAAAGGCATGTAATTTACAACTATGCATACAATATTACCCATATTTGTGAGGTTTGCGCAGCAAAGCGGTTCTCGCCCGGTGGGAATGGCAGGCAAATATATGCCAGACTTGCGATGCACCGTCTTGCGATGCACCGTCTTGCGATGCACCATCTTGTGAGGCACCATCTTGTGAGGCACCATCTTGCCATGTTCCAGCCAGAACTTCTGTGGGAACCCTGAAGATGGATGGGTAGATGGGCAGCGTGACAATGCCGTGTGACATTGGGATGCGTTTGTTGAGTCGGCAGGATGAAAAACAGGGTTCGCGGGGTAATAGTGCGAAAGGGTGGCGGTACAACAACTCCGTTTTGGTGGCAAGATGGAGATACATGGGTACAGAGTACAGATGGACAGAGTGTCAAAATGTGTGTGTATGCACTTTTGACTTGGTAGAGTACGAGGAAGATGGTACTGCGAGATCTCAATGATAATGCGCCAGCCACAAAAGAACGACATGCTTCCTCACCAGGCAGGCACTCCAACAAGCGTCCCAAAACTCTTTAAAAAAAGCAAGGTATGGCTTGCATCCAAGGTGACCGTGTGGCTTTTGTGCAGTCAAGCAGTGTGCTGCCCCAACGTAAAAGGATGTGTGTTGGTGCTTGGCCTGTATGGCCTCACCGACATACGCCGCCGAATTGACCGCTTTCTTGCTGGGGCTAGCTACGATTTTCCCTTTTTTTTTTCCTTGGCCCAAAACAACACTTATTACGAAGTAGTCACAGGATTAGTATTACAAGTGAGTAAGGTCTCGTGCGGTGCCTTCTCTATGAGCAGGGGTGATGACATTTTCGGCGGTGGCGTGCGTTGTCTAGCCTGGCATTGCATGGACGATGACGGTTGTCATGCAAGCATGGTAACAAGGGGAGGAAGCACCACAGCGCGTCGATTACCGAGACTTTGGATGTCCAAAGGCTCTGGAGCGGTCACTCGCAAGGGGTAATGGTTAATCAAGGAGATGGGTGATATGCCAACATGAACGATCAAGGACGACGCATATGCATACTTGCATCGACATTGAGTGAGATTTGCGGTTGTTTCTTTCTTCTAATCACTGACGAAATTTGTCATCTGACACCGAGAAAGTTCGATTTAAGGCAGTCTGCATAAATATGAGATAGATCTCTCGCACTGTTCGTTGTCGCGAAGGGAAAGCTACTTTGGACGGTATTACATAGAGTAGTCATCGACAGATCTATGACGTGGAGACGTTTAGAACGCTGTTCGCTTTTTTCCTCTTGTTAACCCCCCCCCCCCTGCTGGCGTCCCACGTTACGACGGGGCACAATAAAGGCACAAGGGGGAAGAAAAAAAGAGAAATATTACTTTGGCACCCGCCGCACATCTGCAGGCCCGCGTGTAAAGACGGGGTCTACGTGAGTGTCCGGATTGGCATCGAGATGTGAGGATGTATTTTTATCGCTTCCTTCTGCTAACTACGGAGTCCGGGCCCGCTAACTACTCGTAAATACTTAATGGAGGAGGCCGGCAAGGGTGCAGGGCCAGGCTGGCGGGTCTGCCGATGAGGGGCAGGGACCTGGCACCTGCAGGGCATCATAAAAAAGACGGACTGCGTGAGAGAAAAAAAATGGAAAAAAGGGTAAAAGGGGCAACCTTGGGCACAGGCAGAGGAGGGTTTCTGGTCGAGAACCATGGGCTCGTCAGTGATTTTGATTCGAAAAGCAGAAAGGTGGCAGCGTTTGGAAGCTAAACAAAGTTTTCATGGCAATGAGTCCGGACATCCGGTAATTTGATAGGCGGGTTGGCGGGGGGCGGACGGGCGGGCGGGCTACGTTCGATTCGACCTTTTTGGACCGGTAGGTCCCTGACGCCTGATTGCCTGACTAGGTACAGATTACCAGTACATATCTATGTAGGCTGCATGCAGTGCAGTATTTAGCTGCTTGGAGCCAATAGCACCCTGTGGCTGTGGGTGTGGCTGTAGGAGAAGGAACCCCTGTGGCGCACGAGGTACCCGGGTCGACGGATCCGCACAAGTGAAGTGCGCTCCAGGGCTCACCGTTTCCCCGATTCACCAGCGAAATATCCGATCTGAAGACAAACGGCGCTTGTCAAATTAGGGACTTCCCCCTCAATGAGCCCCCACAAGGACGAGCGGGGGAGAGCTGATGAGGCTGGTTGGCATGCGAGTGCGCCACACCTTCTCAGGGTTGGCAGCACTGCCACACTGATGACTGCGACCAGGCCGAGTATAGGCACAGCATAATTGAGTTTACAGGGGGACTTGTTCCCTGTTCCCTTCCGGACTCGGCCCTAAAAAGGGCCCTTCAAAGCTAATTATAAACGCTTTTTTTGTTTCCTCAAGCGGTGTGTAGGCAGGCTAGCTCATGGCTTAGTAATAAAATGTCGCCTTGGTGGTATTCATCCCTCCAACCAAAGTCTAAACCCGGAAGAAGAAAGAGTAAAGACATGCACAAGACAGACGCCAGGCTTTTAACGGAACAAAGAGCGACACAAGGAAATGGCAGAATTCCGTAAATAGCTGAAGCCGATAGTGCTGGTAATTAGTAGTTATGGAGGGGCTTGGCAACCCGCACCTCGTGCCGTCTATGTTTTGTGCTTGCAGGTGTTGGGCAAAGAAAAAGTACGAGCAAGTCACCGTGGCTTGATAAATAGCGTCTCTGTATCCGTACATACTACATATCTACCATCAAGATGTTAGTCGTGGTAGATCGAGATGCTGCTTTATTCTGGTGTGGTCAATCGTTTCTGCTCACAACTCCCTCGTCAAGTTACAACTTACTGTATGCTTTCCTGGCCAGTCCCCTAACTAATAATAAGACCGAATTTTGCAAACGCCCATTTTTTCCCCTTCTATTTCCCGTTCCGGCTGACGTGCTGGGTTGCCCGCCGCCAAATAAATTAACCAAGCCCCTCTTCGTGAGGAGATGGCAATTGCATAATCTTCCAATCACCGAACAATAAGGGGAGAATTTGTACTCAGCCTTCTGCGTTTCCTCTTCATGATTCAGCTTTCTCGTCTAGCTCGGGCCCCCGAATGCATTGGGCTGGAGTTCTACTGGTAAGCAACACGGCAGACTATTGGCCCTATCATGTGCCCAACACCAGAAACGGCCGCGGAAAAAGTATTACTGAGCACATTGGGACCTTTGACTGGCCGCCGCAAACAGTGGGCTCTTCCTGGCACTTCAGGGTTCTTGTGCCTCATGCAGACCCTTTCTCAGCCGTGTGCTGGGTTTGGCCGGGCAGCTTTCCCCACGCCGGCCTATTTGAAAGTGAAGGGGTCTTTTCACAGGCGGTTCCGTTCTAAAAAGAGCTCACCTCGGGGCTCGCCAGCCGAGAAACACAGACCAATACGCCACAGCACTCAGATGCTGTCACAAAATTTCCCGTTGGTCTTAGTTATAGCCTGCACCCGACTCTCGACATAGACACCCTGCAGTATGCAACTACGAAGTAGATATTAGGAATGCTAGGTGCTGCTGGTACACTCGCAGTTGGTAGCCCAAGACGGCCTGGTCAAGAAGCAACGCAGCGTCAATTTTTTTTTTTTTCGCCAAACCCAGAGGCTCACTAGAAACGTATGTAGGCTAAGCAAAATTGTAGGAACGCCCACAAACTAACTAATAATCAGAGGAATAAATAGTAGTTACATACCTGCTTACAGTTGCTGAGTCATGAGATAGGCGGCCCTCGTACCACCCAAACCCTGCAACAGAGAGCACTCTAAAAAGTGAGAGACTGTCGTGATTGGTTCTGGTGCTGGACTGGTAGCTGAGCCTTGACCACCCAAAAGGTCGCCAAGGCCATGATGGCAAAGTTGATAATCCCATGTTTTTTTGCCTCAGCCGGTTGTTCCGGGTATTGAGGGGTGGCTGACCTGCGGCCAATTATGCGACAGAGGAGGACACCACCTTTGATTGAAAGAGCCCGCTTCGTCGAGACACCCAATAAAACGAGACGGTAAAGACTGTCCGCTTCGATAATTGGAGATAGTTGAAACAGGAAAAAAAAACACTATTAACTACATAATATTTCAATGCACCACCTATTTTGGAGGAACGTGCCCGGCGTGGTGCGCTAGCAACGGACCTTGTACCCCTGGGACCCTTTTGACCGGGCCGGCTTGATAAAAAATTGGTACCTGCTGGCATTTCTAAACCGAAGAGCTGCCAGTATGTTTTACCTTTTGGTCGAACGAACATTGTTGTCGCGCAAGCGAGGGCGACGCATGGCACGGCTGGCGACGGAGTCGAGATTCGGGTCTTACTGCAGAATGGTTGTCAGTAAAACGGCAATCTGATAGCGATTTTATTGTTCTCCTCGTTCCTTGTGACAGATTCCCGAGAGAGTTGTACCAGGGCAACTACGGGGTAGACCAGTGGCTTTTTCGGTAGCCAGTACGGATTAATGACCCCTTCTTGTTGCCAGTAGCTTTACCTAGGGGCGTGTGCGCTCACGTCCGTCTCAGCCTCTATGACGTCGACGTCGACGATGGGTAGGGGTTTATCAGTACGGATACGGCGTACTTCGTAACTTCGTAAGGACATAGTAATCTCAGTGTCGGCGCTGGTTATTCAGCCGACCAGCCAAGGGCTCGCGGAACTGGCAGCTTGCATTACCCATCGCATATTGCAGCAACACCAAAACCAGTGACGTCTCGTGGCCAAGGGTCTTGGTAGTCTCGAGAAACAGGGAACAGTACATAATCGCGCCGTCAGAAGAAATCACAAGAGCGAAAAAAAAGTTGGCCGAGAGGCCCCAAAAGTGTGCAAACGATCGAGATTACCATACCAGAGCGCTGTACGCAAGCCCGTAGGATTTTTGGATCTGCTGAGAAGAGAGATTTCCAGTGCACGGGGAAGGGGAAGCGGAGCAATTGGTGGACACAAATATTAAAAGGGCTTTTGGCCGCAAGATGGTGTGGGCAGAGCGCTCGCTTTTTTTTGTCCACCTGCGCGGCGGAAGGTGCTAAACAGGAAACAGGATCCAGAAGGTACCAACGAAGTGCGCCGTCAGAGAGAAGTCATCATGTGAATGTTCTCAAGATGCAAAAAAGTTCACACAGTGATCGACGTGGACAGACGACTGGTCGCGCAAACGGGTGTACCGAATACTGACGTCACGTTTACGTGTGGCGGAGCGCAACCTCCGTTGCATGTGCGTCCGTTGCAGGCACCCACACAAACGGATGCGCGGAAACAACCTATTCACCTAGGAATGGCCGGAATTATCTTTATTCAAGGGTCAGCAGAGATAATGGAAGCTCACGTTCTACCATTTTGACAAGGTCGGCTAGGTAGACATGGGGGGGGGACAAAAAACTGCTGCTCGCTGATTATTGATGCTCTGTTCTTAATCACAGCTTATGCACTAGAAGAAGCTGATAAATATTTTTAAAATTCCAGAGTAAATATTTGATCAATTTAGAGTATGAATTTTTTATTTTTTTTTTACTATCTTAGTTTGGCTTGTCGTTATGAGAATGGCAATTTAGAAGTAAGCTGCCTTCTCAAAACCGGTCGTTTTTTTGGCAACCCCCCCCCCCAATGGTAGAGTAGAGGGAAAAGTAAAAGTCCTGGTGGTGGCCAGCGTGATGCCTTGATTGTGATGATAGTTTACGCGGAAGTTACGAGAGCAACGTCGATTCCAGCTGAGGATCGAGATTTTGTATTGCCCATCAGTCAAAAAGCGGAACAGGGTCTCAGGGTCGAGCCAGGGGCGTGGAGATAGTGGGGATGAAGGGCATAGCTTGTCTCTGACAAAAGAAGAGTTTTGCGGGAAGACAGTTACGGCTCAGGTGGAAAGCATGGCGTTGGATTGTTGTTGGGAATGAAAAATAAAAATGACAAGAAACATGCAGAGAGGCAAAAGAAGTAATCAAGAGGAGATAATTAATCCATCAATGGGTGTGGCGGACGGATGCCTGCGCAGGCGGCAGGCTGCTGGCCTGCAGGAGTCATGCTGGGTGCAGCTCCTCTTTCTGACTTCGTCACCAGCCACTGTTTGTAGCAATGTAGCAGTTGAGTTAATAGTTGCGGCTGGCAGGCGTTTGCAACCAAATGGGGCAAATGGCAGACATTGTGTCCTAATGATTAAGAATGGTTAGTTTGGCAGTCGACCTGAAGCTATAAAATAGCAAGAGTTGCCAAAAGCAAAGCTCATCGACCTTTTCAAACACCTCATGTCGACGCGTTTGACTGTAGTTGCCCCTCTTGCCCCTGCTCCAACCGAACCCTGTCTGCCTGTAACCCTGGAGAGCCCCCAAAATTACAGTGGGCGACGGCCAAAAATAGTGGAGGGAAGGCGCAGTGGGGAGGGGGGTGGGGGGTATTCCAGCTGGTCTGGTTTGGGTGTTTGGGTGTTTGGGTGTGTTGTTTTTTCAGGTGGTCGTGAGCTCGAGCTCTCTAGGTACCCAAGTGGGTGACAAAAAAATATCGCCGCCCTGCCCGCCCGAGTTTCGCTTCTCTCAGCCAAAGCCGTTCGAAACAAATACCTTTAAAGTATCTGAGAATTATCTCTTTGTCTCGACTCTTACGTGGTGTGCTTTGTGAAAGAGTCAGAAGTCCAGCAGCGAAAGTTTGCTGTCACTCACTCGCCGGGTACCTACCTACCTACACGCAAGAGCCACTAGATTTGTGCACCTTCACGGCCTTTTCTCAGGTCGCAATCCCTTTTCCTGGGATCCGAAAATGAAGAAAATGGGGTCCATTTCGTCGCAGTATTTTTGTTTACTGGTATACGATGCGCATGTTTGATGGGTTTGTGGCGAGTCTTTGTCCGCAGCACACAGCACCACCGCACCATCATCATCACGTCAACGGCTGTTTGCAGAGCTCCAGGTAGGCAGGACCCGGCCGACAGCCAAGGTACCTATTACACCAGAAGGCGGAGCAGCGGTACTCAAAAAGAAGCCCGGAAGGGAAAAAAAAAAAGAAAAAAGAAAAAAAGGTAAACCCTTACTTACATCCTGTTCCTTCGATCCCTCAGCCGCTTCGATCGCCTGGCTTTTTTACCCTCCTCCCTCGGCCGGCCCTTCTGTGCCACACCCTGCGCACACCCTGCCACACCCTGCCACACCCTGCCACACCCTGTCACACCCACTCCACCACACCACGCCTCCGTCCATCAGGACATGTACCTTTTGGCTTGACCCCGCTGCAACCGATACCTCGCTCGACCCATGCTCGACAGAAACGGCGGGCTTTGCCCAAATCCCCATCCCATCCCCATCCTGTTTCCCTCTTCACCATGCCGCACCCCCCTCCATCCTCCTCTGTCTGCCCTTTCAACTGGGTATTCGTATACTAATCCATCCTCCACCCCCAGTTTACGCCTATTTCTCTCATCCTGCTTTTGCTATTTCACTACTTCCTCTGCCTGCCCTTCCTCTGCCTGCCCTTTTGAATTTTCCCCTTCTCTTCCTTCCCACACACAAACCAAGGGTTCTTTCATGCATCGTCACCCATATACCACCAGATCTTCAACATTGCTATACTCCAGCAGCACCAATCAGCACCAGAGCTCAACTCTTTCGTCAACTCAACACCTGTGGATGCGACTCCTCCAATCTTGTCTCTAGGATCGATTGCTTCTCATCTGGCATCACTTACACCATTGCTCTCACCACCATCCCCAAACCCTAAACCACAGCCACAATGGAAGCTCTCAACGCCGCTGGCCGTAGAGTCTCTCTCCTTAACGATGACGGCCCTCGCCAACCGTCGTCATACTCCATGGCCCATGCCTATGCCACCCCTCCGTCAGGCGCCTCGTCGCCCACCAGCCCCCAAATCTGGCGCTCCGGCTCCTACGACTCGCAAGTGAGCGGCAGCGACGCCGTCTCCCCGCTGACACCCGCCCTCGATTATGCCTACAACTCTTCGCATTCGTCTAGCCGCGCCTCCAACAATACCAAGCGTTCCTTGCACTATGCCAGCAGCCGTTCCACTTCTAACGAAGACGAGGTTCCCGTCGCTCCCGGCGCCGCCCAGGAACGCCCCGCCAAGCGCTACCCGTGCCGCTTCCGTGATTCCCACGGCTGCGAAAAAACCTTTACTACCTCGGGCCATGCTTCCCGCCATTCCAAGATTCACACCGCCGAAAAGGCTGTCCAATGCACCTTTCACGGCTGCCAGAAGAAGTTTACCCGCGCCGACAACATGAAGCAACATCTCGAGACGCATTACAAGGACAAGACCCGCAGCTCCGGCAGCCACCGCTCTGCCACCGCCGCCCACCAAAAGTCCGCCACAGAGCATCGCCGCCCGGCCGCCGCTACTGCACGCAGCCGCTCTTCCTCGTCGCTCAGCGGACCAGAGCTGGATGTCCGCCAGTATGCGCTGCCCACGCCGCCCCCGCTGCGCTCGCCTGCCGTCATGGCGAGCGGTGGTCGCTCGGCCTGGGAGATGACAGGCCCGACGACTCTGCCCCTGCACAGCCGCCCATCTACCATACACGCCCCCAACAGCGGCCTCGACGCGCTTGCCATGGCTATTGCCTGCCAAGAAAGTTCATGAAATGAACGGACGGCATTTGACAAGATTCTAATTCGACATCATCTTCTATCTATGCGCATCGAAATATCCGAGCTTCTCCTGCAGAATCGACATCCTCTGCTTGCTTCATTTCTTAATCTTTAATGCTGTCACGCCTTGCAGAGGAGTGGTGCGCCACTTGATTTTATCTACACCACTTTTCGCTTCCTGTGACTTTTTTTGGCTTCTTCGGCAGCTGATACGGAATATATATATATACCAGTCCGAATGGTGAAACTGGAGAAAATGGCGTCATTTTTTTGAAAGCACTCAAATCTTTTCACCTCTACGGCTTTTTAGGGTCTGTTTTCTCTCATCTCCCCGAGAGGATAATTTGATTTTTTCTTTACCATTGTCACGGCCGCATCATTTACACAAAACCGGTCAACATTCATGGCTGTCATGCCCTGAATATTTCTTTCTTCTTATTGAACATGTCTATACTTATATACACAACATACACGGGACACACGGGAACGAGCATACGCAGAATCATAGACGCAAAGTACACGAATTGGCGTCGTCTTTGGGGTGGGAGCGGAGGACCAGGGTTTGCCACGACAGTTTGCGCTTTGCAATGTCGAACCTTGTCAGAGCATGGGAAGGCACCCGCACCGGCGGACATCTTTTGGATGGGATTGGTGTACACCTCCTATCACTTTTTCTTCTTTGATATATATCGTTAACGATATCCAACCACGGTACAAAATATACGAGGAATCGCGCTTCAAGCGGTGGCTAATTTCTTAAACACTTGTTACATTTGCTTTGAAAATTCGCCAGCGTGATACCAGTAGTTTTGTCTTGATCTTTTTAAGCACTACATTGACGCCACTACCCGTCGAAAGGCTACTCGTTAGGCGACTCGCTGGCCCCATCATCGGCCCCGACCTAATAGGTCCATGAACTTTGTTTTTTTTTTTTTTGGCTTCGGCCTTGTCGCAGCCGTCTCTCATTCCGTTGTGTAGTGTCGGGGGGTAGCCTTTGAGACTTATCAACTATTGACTGTGGCCGTCGACGTTTGGATATGTTTACCGAACCCATGCAGACCGAGTCCTCGCATCACCGCCCTTCGAAGAATGGAAAACCAACCCCTTCTTCTACATGCCAGGAAAATGTACGGAATTGTTGACATGCCAGATCAACATAGGTGCCAAGCTTGATGCTTCTTGAGGTTCTGTTTTGTTGAAAATTGCCCTTGGATTTATTGTCATAGCAGTGACACTACTCTTGCTGATTGCTTGCGCACCGCAAGAATCAGAGAGAGACACTCGCGTTTCTCCGCACGACACTAGGCCCAAGCTCTTTTGTTCTGTTTCTCTCTTACGCACAGGCTGGATCGCGCGTCGGAGAAACACCGTGCTCCAAGCAAGGGTGCCATTTTGTTTACTCTGTCGTTCTTCGCTTTCTCCAACAATGGACCCTTGCCTGCATCGAGACATGCAGGGACCCTGTTTCGCCCGAGGCTGGAAAACAGGCATCCCGCCCTTCAGGAACCCAAGACATTGGTACCGGAATTTGAAATGTACTGGTGTAACAATCTCATTCCGCCCTTTTTCCTCTTGTAATTTCGAGCTCGCCCTTCCTTGTTCTTTTTCCAGCCATGGTGTGACGATCGCATGGGTGGCAACAGGTGGGGAAGGTGTCTCAAATGCAAGGTCAAGGTCCTGTAAGTCGCATTCCATGAGCTAGACAAGGATCGCAGCCGTATTCGTAGTAAGGTCTTGGACGACGCTTTGCCAAGACGGGTTCTCTTTGTTTTTTTATCCGGACACCCCATTGAACATGTCATCTTTCATCCATCTGGCCGCTCAGGTACTGAATCTTGCAGCCCATGTGATGTATCGCTTACTTGACCAGGAAGAAACTGCGGCGAAGGCAGCTCAAAGTGGTGCGGTGGGAATGGCACCCCATTGAATTCCCGATCCGAGCTGTGCGCGTACAGCCAAGTTTCCAGGAACCGACGGTATCCTGAAAAGATGATAGAGGTCAGCCGCTGATTTCAGCCTAGACGAAGAATCGCGCATACCGTCGCCATGAGTGAATTGAATGCTCAGATAACGTATATCTTGGTCACCCACCTCTGCCGATTGCCCTGCGGAAAACACTCGGGGTCGCATTCGCTGGGCGAGTGAACGTCGGGAGCTTTCTGGCGCACTGCCTCGACGACCATGGACCACCAGACGAACTTGCTTCGCGCGGTCCTCCCTTCCGCGAAGTTCTCCTTCGAAGATGTGTACATCATACTCGCGATATGAGCCACCGGCCTTGTTTGCAAGCACTGAGAGCGAGTGGCAGGTCGTATATCTGTCACGCCAGAGTTTGAGTCGCTGTATTGCGCCAATGCCCCTGACTTTTCCATAGCCGTCGGTGCGGCCATGAACATTTGTCCATACCACATCGACGTCGTAAAAGTCTACTAGGTCCTTGCGGCGCACATCGCCCTGGAAGAGGAGAGAGCCGTTTACCGACGTGAATTCGTATCGTACAGAAAGGTACTGATCGTGGATGCATACACCCTCGTCCGAAATGTATCGTATGCGATGTGGTTCGGTAAAAGTAACGTAGCGCTCCATATCAGATGGGTCGTGATATTGTCTGTGGCGCGAATGTAGCGTGTGCGGAAAAACTTGCGCAGGCACATCCGACGGCACTGCAACGTCAGCAAGTCATATGCATGGAGAGCAAATGCGTGTTCTGCTCACAGTAATGCTCGAGAAGCTCATTTTGGTAGCTACATTGCCACAAGACTCGACGTTGCTCAGATCCCACCACTTCCCAGGGGCCGAGGTATACCGTCCGCTCCTCTGATGTATCTTGAAAGAGTGTTCTGATCGGTCAGCAGGTGACGGCAAAGCGTCAATGCTGCGGTACATACATGGTGGCCTGGAACCCCGGGGGGCCAAGGTCTAGAGGACGCAGACTGGAGCGAGGCACAAAAGAGCCTCCAATGGAAGAGGGCGCAGAAGCGACAGAGACGCCCGAGGTTGGTGTCCAAGTAGAATCGACGGGGCTGGCGTAGGAACGGTTGTATGTTGGCGGACGGCCGAGCGAAGACGAGGTAAAAGACGAGCTCGAAGAGGACATGCTGCAGAAGCAGCTCGAGGCCTGGCGATCAGGTCACGTCGGCGGTGGGGGAGGGGAACCAGTCATTCCAAAACTGGTCACCGAGGCGCAAGCTTACGTTGGCAAGAGCCGAGCAGAGACGCGAGATTGCGCCGATTGCAGCTGGGCAGCGAAGGGACCAGGAGATTTATGCAAACCAATGCCTTTTAAGATGGGTTGGTTGTGGTAGAAGCTGATGATTGATGGACGCTAGGAAACGGGCAAGCAGAGGAGGTCCACGCGCCGGCGACGAAATGACAAAACAGTTGATGATGTACCGCAGTGTGCCGGTCGGCTACTCTATGGCTAATAGTAAAGGCGCTGAATGCTAGGTAGCTAATCGGAGTTGCAGTGCTGGAGGTAGCTGACGAGTTATCTGCGACTGCGCAAGCAGTGGACTCGAGACGGGAGCGGCTCGCCAGCCAAGTTGATTGTAATCATGTCGCGCCATTATTAATCTACCCAGTATCCGTATGCGGCGCGGAAGCATTCAGCAGGACCAGCACAGAAGACGGCGGTGGCAGCGTGCTAAAGTCGTTGGAGGTCGAGGTCGAACCGGCCTGGCGGGGGGGCGGCCATTGCCGTTCCACTAGCGGCCGTAGCGGCAGGCACGGGGGTTGAGCGCGGCTTGTGATGGGCTGGTGCGCCGTCGTTTGTGGTGGGGAGAGGTTGAGAGAGGGTGGACCGTGGCTGAAGAAATGGCTGAGAGGGTGCATTGTAATAACTCGTGTACTCGGCAGTGCGCGAGGATGATGATGGTGATGATGAAAAGTCGTACCAAGGTGATGATGCTGATAGGGGGCGACGGAGGAAGTGCATATCTATGTATTAGTCTTGGAAATTCCAAGATATCGGCAGCAGCAACTAACAGGTGGATTCTCATTTAAATGTTTGCTACCTAATAAAGAGGTTACTCTTTTTGCCAGCTGCCAGGCGGACGCTCCTCTTGCGGCTTCTCCGATCGAGTTTCCCCGCCAGCTCGCTTGTTGAGCAGACATGCCAGCTACATGCACGCTCTCTCTCTCCAACAACTATCAAACCGCCACCATGGTTCACTTTCCACCGCTCGAGCACGAATTCCTCGCTTTTAGATCTATCTCACCAGTCCAGGACCCAAGATCCGTAAACAAAGTCCGCTAAAGTTTGCCTTCGCCGCACATTGGCAACGCCACTACAACTCCACCATCGCGACAATGTCCAGACAAACACCACACAGGCATCACGTTTTAGCCACTGCTACATCTTGGACCAGGTGTGGGATATTGTCAAGCCTTGGATGCCCAAGGTAGTCATCTGCAGGCTGTCACCCGATTCCAGCACGGCAGCAATGCACTCCTTCACCCGTCGCTGCCTCGCCGCCAACCAGCCCTCCAGCTCTCAGCCCGAGTCCAGCTCGGCCCACTGGCAGGGGCGCCTCGCCTGTCCCGTCGCCTACACTATTGATTTAGCGGCGCAGTCATCACTCTGTCTGACAATTCGTCGCGGACTCCTGAATGGCGATATTATCTTTGCTTTCTACTCTTGTCATGTCATGCGCGACAAGTCAAAACACTCCCCTTCATCAGCTGGCCAACTGCGATCCCGCCTGTGCCCCCACCTGCGCCGAGATATAGCTCGACCAACAACAACCGCCGCAAACCTTGGCGCTGTGCGCTGATATTAATTGCGCTCCGGCTCGAGCGCGACCACCGCAAATCTTCGACAGAGCACCTTACTGCCTCATCTCTCCTGATGCCGTTCGCGCACTTCGCTGACAATGCCGCTCGGGTCATGGCTTGGGCCTAGAAACCGTGGTTTTCTCGGAGCAGACAGCTCTGCTCTGCCAACGCAGGATCTGCAGGTATGTGCCCTGCGCTCATCCGATCCCGCGTCCTAATTCTCGCTCATCTTGCAGGACCGCCATCAACTGCGATATGAACTAGATCTAAATTCGTGGAATTTTCGTATTTGGGGTGTCGCTGCCTCGGGCTTTTTGACTGACTCGTACGGCTCGTCTCGGACGGCGACATGTAGTCCCACCACTGACTAACACGCCTAGATACAATCTTTTCTCTACCAACGTCATTATCGCATCCATCGCATTTGTATATTACCCCCATGGCCGCGAATGGCCTAGTCTCCTCATCAACCTCTTTACACTTCTTGGCTCCGTTATCGGTCAACTTTCGTTTGGCTTTCTCGCAGATTACTATGGCCGCACCCGACTATACGGAATCGAGCTGGTGCTGGTCATTGTCTCGACCATCGGCGTTGCAACCAGCAGTCACGGATATGATGACATGTCTTTCTTGGGGCTATTTATCTGGTGGCGTTTTGTCATGGGCGTCGGTACGTTCTGCACAAGCAGAGTCGCCGCTCGCAGCTAACAGTGACAGGCATTGGTGCCGAATATCCTCTCAGCGCCGTCATCACATCAGAATGGTCCAGCACACAATCGAGGGCGACCATGCTATCGAGTGTGTTTCTCATGCAACCTATTGGTCAGGCATTGGCGCAGCTTGTCGGGCTGTGGGTGCTCCTTGGCTTTGAAGATAGCAAGAAGCTGAGGGATCTTCGTTGCGGCTTGGACACCCTGCATGAAGAAGAGTGCCGTAGAGCTGTGGATGGCATCTGGCGCATTGTCATAGGATCCGGCGCTATTCCCGCCCTCCTTGCCATCATTTTCCGCTTCTTTTTGTTTGACTGCGGCCTCTACAGTCTCGAAGTTCGCAACAAGCCGGCCGTCGCCATTTTGAACACACAAAGAGTCTATGGAATGCCGGCCAGTTCGGCTTTTCATTCTCAGAGTTTACATCATCAAAACTCATTTGCGCTACAGAATACAAATGGCAACCTGCATCCGGAGCCCTCGCCACGACCCATGCCGGTGCAGTTTTCACGCCAAGATTTGCACAATTACTTCATTCGCGACAGAAACTGGGTCTACTTGCTTGGAACGGCCGCTACATGGTTCTTTTTGGATGTAAGTTTTTATGGATTGTCGCTCGATAATAAAGGCACACTCTCCGACATGTGGGCGACGACACCGCCGGTCCCAATCAACGAGAACCTCGCATGCTGGAATTCGAGTTTGCCAGGAGGAACATCCACAGTCCCTGGATGGCGAAAATCAGGGTTGCCTACGTGGCAAACCGATTCAACACATCCATGTAATACCATTTACGATGTCCTGATCGAGCAAACCAAGCAGTACCTCCTGACTGTGTCGCTTGCGTCCATATCAGGCAGCCTCTGCTTCATTATCTTTGCAAATCGCATACCCAGACGCCAGTGGCTTACCGCATCATTCATTATTCTGGCCGTCTTGTTCATGATTACCGGTGGCGTTTACTATGGTGTTCGCCGTGACAATGCGGCCGCCGCCACCGTCGTCTGCGTGGCCATCTGCCACTTTATGTTTAATTTTGGTATGCATCTCTGCCAGCAACGCAACGTGGCACGGACAACCCACGGCTAACCTGAGCAGGTGCCAACACGCTCACATTCATCATCCCTGCCGAAATTTTCCCCACCTGCTATCGCTGTACGTGCCACGGCATCTCGGCCGCCGCCGGGAAACTCGGCAGTATCGTTGCCGTCCTCGTCGTGTTTGGCATCAACAAGGCCTACAAGAGCCAGACACGCCAGGGCCTCATCTTTCTGCTCTTTGGCTCGGTCGCCGTGGTGGGGGCCCTGTTCTCATGGGCCTACTTGCCCGACTCGCAGCGCTGGGTTGTCGAGCCCACGGGTGACGGCCGCGAGAAGCGATTCCTAGAGACCAAGGATCTGGAAGAGCTGGGCGAAGGTAGGGAGCGAGCCAGGCAAGCGGGAGAGTTGGTGACATTCAAGGAGCGATGGGGTGGGCTGCGCAGTCGGAGAGGCGAGCAGAGGACCGGACCAGAGGCGTAGCACACATGTTTGACGCAGATTGCACGAGATAGCTTGTTGTTTTGGACAGATAGCCCAACAGTATGCTACAGAACGCTACAGAATGCCTTGATGTATACAATTCAATGGTTCAGACATGATGCAATATTCTTCAACTTCTTTCGCTCATACGTTACAGTGGCACCGGTGTGGGATTATTTATGAGCAAATCCGCCGTATCCGCGTACAAGTCGTCCGCGCTTATTGTCGCCTTGACGTGGGGGTCATTCTCCAGGGCGTCGAGCCAGCGCGCCCAGCGCTCAGAGCCGCCGCCGCCGCCGGCGGCCGGGGCCGCCGGGTCGGGCCATCCGCGGCGCGGATGGAGAATGGTGCGCAGGCGCAGGGCAAAGGGGGCGAGGTGGACGTCGACGAGGCTGAGCATGGGGCCCAGAAAGTACGGGCCGTGCTCGTCGGCGGCCTGCGCGAGCCGGCCGAGCTGCGCCTGCAGGCGCGCAATGAGGTCCGGCCGGCGGGCGAGGTCCGTGTTACGGAGGAGCGCGTAAAATGCAGCCAAGAGGTCGGTGTTGATCTAGGATGCACGTGTTAGCTTTATTATTTCTTCTTCTCTCCCCTGGCATGGATTCAGCAGCAAGAGGTGTGAGGTGACTTGCATGGTTGATCCAGAAGCGGCAGTTGGCCTTGAGACGCCCGTCCGAGGGCAACAACGGTACGCGCTGGTCCAAGTCTTCGAGCTATTCAGTCAACCTTGTCAGCAAATCAATTTGGCATAAAAAAAAAATTAGGACCGTTGAATGACTTGCATATTCCAATATCACGGCCGACTCGGAGCAGGCCCACGCGCCCTGCTGAATCGCCGGCACCTTGCCTTGAGGACTCGCCTCGAGCAGGGCCGGCTGCGCGGGCCGACGGTGCGGATCAGTCTCGCAGTACTGGTACGGGACTCCCTTGGCCTCGAGAGCAATCCAGACGCGCTGCGAAAAGGGGCAGTAGGACGCCGCGTACAGTCTGAGATCGCCGCCATCGCGCGTGTGCTTCTTGGCCGTCACAGCCGCGGCGCCGCTGGTCCGACGCGGGGTGGGCTGCGCTCGTTTCGCCACCTTGTCCTGCGCAGCCACGTGCCGCTGGACGCTGTTCTTCTTGATCTCGTCGCTCTTGGCGAGTGTGTGCTTGTGCGGACCGGCCACGCCGTCGCCCTTGCCGTTGCCGCCGTTGCCGTTGACGCGCTGAATGGTCCAGAAACGCTGTCCGTGGTAGCCCGCGGCGACGGCCGCCGCTGTCGCCGCCGACGTGTCACTGGTGTCGAGCTGCAGGGGCTCCGAGCTGGGGAAGTATTCGGTGATTTTAATCTTGACGTCGCACAGGTCGCGCTCCCGCGCGCTGCGTCGACGCCGCTTCTTGTTGGGGTCCTCCGTCTTTGGTGTGCCAGGAGGACGACCTTTCATGCGACAGTCCCAGTAGTGGGATATAAACGGTTTACGCTTGTACTTTTGTGTAGACCGGTGAGAGTAGACATTATCTACGTGAGGAAAGTATGTTTCAAATCTATTGCTGTTAGTAGTGGCTTTGCCAACCAAATTCAACGTGCTTACTGCTCTTGTGTGAGGACAATCATCTCATCAACATGGAAAAGCTTCTCTCGCCAGGCTTGTAAATCCGGTGGATCAACCACAATCTTGCCTCCTAACTTACCTTGGGCTGCAGGCGTCGCGGAGGACGCATCATCCGCCGTGCCTGCGCCAGCTCCGGTCGACATGGCGGGAGCAAAGTGCAGCGTCTGCTGGCCCATGATCGGGGCCATGGACCCATGCGGATGCGGAACGGGCACCGGCGTCGGCGCGAGGATGCCAAACTGTCCCATGTGCTGCTGCTTCTTATCGGTAGCACCCATCGATACTGGCGGCGCAGCCTGCACAGTCGCATTGCCTTCATTGCTGCCCGCCTGCCGTCGCCGCCTCTGCGGCTGCCGGTTCTCCTCGGCTTGCGCCTGGTAATCTAGCCCCCCGAACATGTTGCCCTGCGAGCGATATGCTTCACCCATCGCCACAGCCGCCGCGGCCGCCGAAGGATACCCAAGTCCCATGTCCATGGCATATGGCTGCTGCTGTTGTAGCTGTTGCTGTGGCGGCTGGTGAGATGTCTGCGGCGGCTGCGGTTGCTGGCCGCTGGCGAACGACCCTGATGCCATGGTGGGACGTCGTCGCGCGACACGCGCTGAAGCGTTAATGAGGTGTCACACGCTGCCGGAGATGATTGAGAGGCTCTAACACGATGAATCGCCTTTGCTTGCTGCTTTTAGGGAATGGTGAGAATGGTGAGGGCAACTTGTGTGGCAAGTGGGTAAAGGCTACTGGTTGGCGTCAAAAGAGCGTCGTGCACGGACCACTTGGCCAACCTCAGGCGGCGGTTAGGCAATGTAATCTAATAGTAGTATCCGGCGAAAAATGATGATTATGGGCTGAAAACAGTATCGATAGTATAAGAAAGTAGAAGAAAAACTTAATTTTTCATTGCCCTCATTCGGTTGATCTAAATGTACACGTCGTAGTGGTCATTTCAGGGTCCCTGCGCGAGACCCCAATCAAAGACAGCATCTTTACATTCATTACCTCAGACTGCCTTTTCAAACCTGAAGCTTACACTTCGCTTTTGGCATGCTTTTGCGAACCCCTTGTTGATTTTCTTCCAGTCGGTCTTTACTTTCAAATATCCGACTATTTACCCACTTTCCTTATCAGCTCCCCTGGGCTACATAGAAGCCTCTACAAGGCAACAGGCCAGACAAGCATCCAGAACTCCGCTACGTAGAATCAGTATACAATTGAAACGCTAGACTCGACCTCAATATTTTGTTTGATTCGCGAGGTATATATCACGTTGACTTCTGCCAATCGTTTAAATGACTCATTCCGGCCAGGTAGATTGAATATGTCCATATAAAACATCCAACAAGATTCGAACCAAAGCAGGAAAAACAGCCAACGCCGCCCACAGTCGTAATCATTAGAGCAGAGAAAACACCATCATAAATACTCGACAACATATACATTGCCACTTCTGCGCGTCACCACGGCCACCATTTACCCCCGCATTGGCTCATTGCCTGTATCCCAGGACGACAGGTCCATCGCCTCCATAGGCCCCATGTTCATCAGCGCGCGCAAGACGCCCTCATTCTGCAGGTTGGCCGCTTGCTGCGCCGCGGTGATGTTGTCCCAGCCGTTGCCGAACGACATGGCCGGGCCACCCATCTGCTGCTGCTGGTGCTGTTGCATCTGAAATGGTTGCTGCGCGGGGCTGAAGAAGTGCGCCCCGGTGCTGGGAAATTGTGGCGAGGTACCCGACCCAAATATTTGTAGCGCACTGCTGTTACCCTGCTTTACCGTTTGGCCATCTGATCCATTACTCGAGTTTGGCGTCCGGCCGTTGGACTGCCCTTCCGGGGACTCTGTACTTTCGCCATTTACATCTCCGAAGCTGGATATGTGCCCGCTGCCGTTGGCGGCGGCCTTGTCGTAGATGATGCCCGAGTTCGGGGTCAGCATGGGCATTTGTTGGTCCACCGAGAGCCACGCCTGTCCTCCAAAGGCCGTGTTGCCTGGCAAGCCCATGCCGGAGGGCTCGGAGACTGGAGGTGGTTTGGCATGGTCGTTTTTGGAATAATCGCACTCTCGATATGACAAGATACCCTTGACATGTTCCGGGTTGTCGCACAGAGTCTTGGGCGAATCGTCCCCATTCTGTTCAGGCTGAGGAAACGTTAGAATTAGTTTCGAACATGGTTGCGGTTGAGGGGGGGGGTAGTAAACAGGGGCACTTACGCTATCACCGCCTCGAGGGAATGCATTCTTTAGCCTGGGTATTCTGGCTGCGAGCGCCTCAAAGTCGACATCCAGTTGTACCAAGAATGACTCGGTGAGTGGGTTGCGCTTCTTGAGCGCGTTCATGGCGGATAACAAGAAACGAAGTGAGTCAGCGGTGACGTCGTCTTCGGGACGGCTCTTGAGATATTGTACGAATACACGAGCGGCCACGTAGAGAGTAAAGGAGATGAAGGGATTCATCTAAGCACATTAGCGACACGTACGAGAGAAGAACGCGTCAAGACTTACAGCTGATAGATCCATATGCGAAACGTTTCGCATGACGCCCGCGATTTCATTGGCGGCCGTGATGCAACGAACCTTGCTTTCAGAGCTGAGAGATGCCGGAAGCTTATGCGTCTCTGCTTTGAAGATGGCTGCTTGATGAAGGCAAATGGTGGACGTGTGAATAGACATGTTCATAAAGACGACATTTGGGTTGGAGAGGCCCGCGGGCAGCTTGAGATTGGACGGCAAGCCGAGAGATGTGTTGAGAAGGATGTTGTCCATTTCGCGGTGGCGCTTCCAAAAGGGTCCATTGACGTCGCCGTCGTGATCGTCGCTGTCAGGTCTGTGCAGGTGCACAAGATTGCGGCCGAAAATGGCTGCTAGCAGAACAATGGCACCAAAGGATGAGAGTTTGGTAGCACCGGTTGGAGTGGTGCACTCGTCGAGTGTTTGTGTTTGTTCGGGGCGGCTCATCTCAAAGGCCTCCTCCGTGGCGGGGAGCTTGGTAAGAATGTCACGTTCGTCAATCGTCATAGGCCACCCGGTACCGATGCTCGCGTAGCGGTCTTCGCAGAATGCCATCCAAAAGGTGCGTCGTCGCTCTTCACGCTCGGTCCAGTCTTTGGGTGGGGGGAGGCATTGTTTCACATCCAAGCCTGCGCCGTCGAGTCGATGCAACCCGATCCTGGTTTGTCAGAATAGAGTCAAAGGGCAAGAGGTACGTATACGTACATTTGTGCTAAACGGACCGCGCAGCCGGTATTAATCCACGCACGGGGAAAGTACATCATCTTCATCTCGTAGCATGCCAGCAGGATATGCGCTTGGCAGTGGGCTACCGATATCATGTGCTCGCCGAAACCCTTTACGTAGTCGCCCTCGACGTATTTACGAGCGCGAGCGTAGAATAGATGCTTCAGGTCAGAGTACTTGTCTGTGATGGAGCAGGCCATGGTCCACATGGCATATCGTAAGCAGACGGGAGGCCGTTGGTTGGGTGCCCTAGACGGTGAGCATGGGTACAAGACATTGCCAAGTTGCATCTTGTTGAACTTACAAATTCATAGCCGCCATAAAGCGATAGCGGTGAATCATGGGCATTGAGGGATGAACTTTTTCAAAGTAGATTTGTTGCAGCTCGTCAATAGTCGTTTGAGCGGGCAGAGGCTCTTCCAAGCCGAGACCAATCATTTCCCAGCTCAAGTTGCTGCCATCACTGTTGATGGGCATACTGAAGTTGAATTCTTCGGCGGGTGCGGCGCGCGGCGACTCGGGGTTATAGTTCCAACTGTCGATTTCTGCGTCAACGGCCACAGTGGGTGCAGGGGCGGCGGGGGGCCGTTTGGCTGGACTGGAGGACGACTGAGCAGACTGTGATGGTTCCTGTGTCTTCAGCAGTGTCTCGACTTGCTCTGCAGCTGCATGTTAGCATCCGGATGGTTCCGTCGGGAAGGGGGCCTGTGACGGACTTAGGCGTTCTTCGAGGGCCTTGACATAGCCTCGTTTGGGGCCACTCTTTCGTCTTTGTTCGTCGTACGCACAGGAATGGCCGAGACGGGAGCAAGTACTGCAGCTCGGTCGCAGGCCATCACACTTGAGCTTGCGCTTGCGGCAAATCATGCAAGCGAGGCGCTTGGGCTTAGGGACGGAGGAGTTGTCGGGGACATTGTCGGCGAGGTTGTCGGCGGGGGCACCGTCGGTAGTGTTGTCATTGCTGGCGCGGTCATCGCCGGGACTGGCTTTGGCATAGCCATTGTCTACAGAGCCAGCCATGTCGGAGACACAGGGCAGAGCCTGCAAACGACTGTCGCAAGGTGGGCGAATCGGGGTATCACAGCTGGAATGGAGAAGTCGCCGAGCCGGAGATGAATGGGTCCGCAGCGGCAGACAAGCCGGGCACGACAGGGACGGCGGGAGGTGAAGGCGAGACAGCTGGGTCGGTAGCGAAGAATACGTCAAGGTGACTGGCAAGAGCGAGGCGGTGTTGATGCTCGAATGGTCTATGGTGTTGTTGCAAAGGAAAATTGTTCAGCGGCAGCGCATCAGGCATAGGCTGGTGGTTTGAAGGGTGCGGAGTTGAGCCAGGTGGTGTCAGTGGGGAAGGAAAGTGAGCGGCGGTGTTAGTGGAGGGTGTTTGGATGATTGTAGCTGTGCAGGTACTCGGTACCTCGAAACACGTTGGCATGACTTGGTAGGACTTTTCGGAGGCTCCGCGATGGTGGTCCAAGTTCAAGTACGTAGATAGCGGCGCAGGGCTTGCCCACCTTGGGCGGCCACAAGACTGGACTTGTAGGTATCGAGGTGGATAGGTACATAAGGTATTCGTAATTTCAATGTAATCTATAAAATACTACAGATCCTCGAGATGATTCCGCAGCATTGTATCGGAATGGATCTGGTGTGATTTGCTCTGAAATGCCTCGGGCCCGCTGTAGGCACCTACAGTGGCTCTGTATAAAACACGGGGTTTAAAAGCGCTGGAGCCAACCGCTATAAAGACCAGTACCAGGTAGGCGCACGGTGCTATTGCCTGGATAGGGGTACCTGGGGTTTGCAGTGCGTGGGTTAGGGGTGCACGGTACCTTGCCTGACAACGCTTTCAAGAACGGCATTTCGGCAAGGTACTGGGTACCTGAGCAGGTACCTAGGTACCCATTCTTACACCCACCAACTTGCATTTGCGACTTGTTCCATCTATCAAGTACATACTGGTGCATGGGCAGCGACGTATCCTCACTAAATACACATTAATGGCCATGTTTGGAAAATGTTATTTTCTACCAGTATGCTGTCAGTCTGTCGGGCGTCAACATCTGCGTCAAGGAGCCGCCATTTGTTGCGTGCCGCTAATAATAACTTACTGTACCTAACATGGTATTCGCAACGCCTGGTAGGCACCAGATAACTTAAATTAGCCGCTACGTCACGGAACCCCCAAGAGGGAAAATGAAACATTGTCGTTGTCGTGTTATCAGGCAAGAATTGCCAAAGACAAGCCTCCAGAGATACGGACTTGACGGAGAATTTACCAGATCAGTACATGTAAATGTCAGACGCGCACTGCCTGGCGCAGCCTCACTCTTCCTTGCGCACCCCCTCCCCCCCGGCAAACCTGATGCGTCGGGCGGCACGCGATACGGTGAGCAATACTTACACAAGTCTGTGCTCTGCTCGTGGTATGTACTGGTAATTGTTCAAGGCAAGGCAACAAGCAACGCGTCGCAGCGGGTGCAGGCGCAAAGCCACTCAGTTACCACTTATAATTTACTATTTTTACCCCCATTCTTTACGTACTGAGTACCTAAATATTATAGGTAGCCTGTAGGTATGTATAATCCACTTCAGACCCTGCAGCCTTTCATTTGCACATGCAAATCGCCAGTCCATCAATTCTGTTGAGCATCATTATCACATCACCACCATTATTCTTACTCTTCTTCCTTTTTTATCCTAAACTCAATCCACATCCCAAGTCTCCCCTTCTTACAAAGCCCACATGATTTCGCGCACATGTTATCTGTTGGTATCACAAGGGGTCGTACGGTACGATACGTAGGGTTCTTTTAGTGTTGATGTTCTTGCTTGCTTAGGGCCACATTTGCCCTATCAAGAGTTACAGGTCTATCATACAGTTATAGGTCATTTAACGTAGCGAGCTAATAAGAGCGCTATATTTAGTAGCTATAGCTAGTAGCTATAATATTAGTAGTCTTTCTCTTTTAAGGCTAAAAATTATTAAATTCTTAGATTTAAGCTAAAATTAGCTTAATTTTATTAAAAATATAATAAAAAGTAGATTTCTCTAATATATATATATTTAGTATATCTTTTTTTTATTTTATACCTTTATATTTTTATACCTTTATACCTTTATATTTTCTTTTTTAGTTATTATTTTTTAGTATTATTATAAGTTACTTATCTTTATATCTTAATATTAATCTTATTTATATTAATAAGGCTTTTAAGTATTAGATTTAGTAATACTTTTATTATAATATTAGCTAGGTTATAGTTATTATTAATTTATTTTATTTTATATATCTCTTTTTATTTATATAATTATTAGAGTATTATAATATTAATTATAAG